>CAUYUJ010017362.1:187054-238600 GCA_963575745.1 Prorocentrum cordatum | reverse complement strand
TACTCCTCCTCCTCCTCCTCCTCCTCCTCCTCCTCCTCCTCCTCCTTTTCCTCCTCCCTCTCGTCCTCCTCCTCCTCCTTTTCCTCCTCCTCCTCCTCCTCCTCCTCCTCCTCCTCCTCCTCCTCCTCCTCCTCCTCTCTCCTTCCCCCTGTCTCTTCCCTTTTCTTCCCTCCATCCCCTCCTCTTCTCCCTCCTCCCTCCTCCCTCTCCCGCCCCTCTTTCCTCCCTTCTCGTCCCTCCTCCTCCCTCCTCCTTTCCCTTTTTGTCCCCGTTGTCTCCTCCCTCCTCCTGCCTCACTCCTCCCTTCCCCTTCCGTCTTCCTTCGTCGCTCCGGCTTGATACTCCTTCACCTTTTTCTCAAGATTGGGGCCCTCGTTTCGGCATCGCCTCTGGGGGACTTCCAAGAGTCCGTCTTGAACCTTAATGATTTAAGAACTACAATTTTTGGAGAGCGTAGATCATGTGTAGGAGGAGGAGAAGAAGGAGGACGGATGACTTCCAGGGACTCCAAGGATCGAGGGTGGAAGGATTGACTTCAGGGATTCCTTACGAGGGTGTGGAGGGCCAGGTGGAGGATGCGAGCATGGGAGCGGCGGCGCCTGGGGGCGTGGACGTTCAGGGTCACGCGCCGAGGCCGGAGAATGGTGGCGCAACAGTTCGAACAAGGGGTAAGAACCACCTCGTCCTCGGAGGTACTGCTACTACAACTACTCTTCCTTCCTCCCCCTCCTCGTCCTCCATCATCCTCCTCCTCCTCCTCTCCCTCTTCCTCTCCCTCATCTTCCCTCCCCTCCTCGTCCTCTTCCTCCTCCTCCGACATGCGGGGCGCGCGCAAGGCGATTGCGATGGCGATGTGCCGTCCGAGCTGCGGACGCCGAAGTTCCTCGGAAGAGGTGGTGGCGATATTTTCCTGGGCGGGAGGTCTGGGCGAGGGAATATCGGACCCCGCATGCCAGAACAATCCCCAACGATGGGGCGTGGTACCCAGAAGGATGCACGTGACATGCGGAAACATGGCGCATGACGGTATGTTTTTGTTGTGGTTGTTGTTGTCGTCGTTGTTGTTGTTGGTGGTGGTGGTGTTGTTGTTGTTGTTGGCGTTGTTGTTGTTGCTGCTGTTGTTGTTGTTGTTGTTGTTGATTGGGGGGGGGGGGGGGGGGGGGGCCGGGCGTTCGGGCGGAACCCCGAAACGCTCGAGAGTGAACTTGAGTTTCAAAAGACAAGCAGCCAGCGCCGAGACGGGAGCGCCAGGGCGCGTGTAGGGGGTCGAATAATAATCATGGTAACTAACACTCAACAGCAACAGCACGAATTTCAAAATCATTCGTCGGAGATCTGGATTTGCGTCGGAAGCCATATCTGGCCAGGCTGATGTTGTGCTCACCCAGGCTGGTGCCCCAGACCTCTCGACCCCTTTCCCCAGGCCTGGTTTTTCATCTTGACCCGCTTCCTGACAACCCCGAGGCCCATAGCCGTCTTCCAGAAACCAAAACTGGCGACGAGCTGGCCGCTCCGATTTTCTCGAGGCGCTGGATGTTTGGGCCGAGTCTGGGCAGGCTGGTGGTTCATTCGGACATCCAGCCTCGACAGCGCCTCGCACTGATGGGGTCCGATCAGATGGTGTCGGAGGATCGCGCCGCATCGCCGATACATCGCCGACGCGGTTCGATGCGGCGCGTAATAATCTCTACGCCGACGGCGCCAATGCATCGCCGACGTCGCCGATGCACCGCCTATAGACGTGTACAAATAGAGCTATAATATATATATATATATATATATATATATATATATATATATACATATATATACATATATATATATATATATGTACATACATGCATACATACATACATACATAGAATTAGATCGACCTGTACAACTATAAGTATATACGCGTTGATTGATGGAGTAACTGGTAAACTGATAGATTTGAGATATCGGATCTATTGATGCACAAGTATATATGACAGTATACGTATATAGATAGAGATGGATGGTTGTCAAAACAGATAGCTAGATCTATAGGTCGATAGATGGGCAGATGTTCGCGACAATCAAAATAGTTGAAGAAGCCACCAGGGAACTCAGAGCCATCGCAAATCGACCGCAGCCCCCTTCCCCCCCCCCAACCTCCGTATCACCCGTAGGGTGGTCCCATCGGCATCTTCAGATCCGCCGGATGTCAGAGGTTCTCGCTTCATCATCCCCCGATGTGAGTCTCGTCCTGGCCTCGTCTACACCAGGTTGCTTGTCTACTGCCCAGGCTGGTGCCTCTTCCAGCCGTTCCGCGGCGGCGCCTGCTTCGTCGTCCTGCAGGCTTGCGGCTGGACCAGCCTGGCCACGGTGGGCGCCGCGGTGCTGCTGCTCGTCGCTACGTCCGCCTACGTGCCCGGCTTCGCCTCTGCGCTGGGGCCCTCGGGCAGTGCCAAGGGGGCCAGCGACCTCCTCTCAAGGGGCCCAGTAACACACACACACACACACACACACACACACACACACACATTTACACACTTACACAATCACACACACACACACTTACACACTTACACACCTACACACACATCGATATACATATATATTTATATATACACACGCGTACATATATATATATATATATATATATATATATATATATATGTGTGTCCGTAAGGGCTTCGCCCCCTGCCGCCGGCCCCCTCTCTCGGAGAATGGGCCATGGAAGAGCTAAGTCATGAGGCCGGCAAAACCAACTGATCACAAGAGGGGTTACCACACAGGGCGATTGGTAAGACGTGTATGGTTTACGAGCTTGGTTACCAAACCTTGGGATTAAAGGGCCGAGGGAGTACTCGCAGTTTGGGTTACCACGCCTTGCGATGGATGTGCGTGAGGGGTGGCACCGAATTTCAGAAATGTGGCAAATCCCCTGTGTTTTTGGACCCTGACCCCGCGGATCTGCGTGATGGGTGGCACCGAATTTCAGAAATGTGGCAAATCCCCTGTGTTTTTGGACCCTGACCCCGCGGATCTGCGTGAGGGGTGGCACCGAATTTCAGAAATGTGGCAAATCCCATGTGTTTTGGACCCTGACCCCGCGGATCTGCGTGAGGGGTGGCACCGAATTTCAGAAATGTGGCAAATCCCCTGTGTTTTTGGACCCTGACCCCGCGGATCTGCGTGAGGGGTGGCAACGAATTTCAGAAATGTGGCAAATCCCTTTTGTTTTTGGACCCTGACCCCGCGGATCTGCGTGAGGGGTGGCACCGAATTTCAGAAATGTGGCAAATCCCCTGTATGTTTGGACCCTGACCCCGCGGATGTGCGTGAGGGGTGGCACCGAATTTCAGAAATGTGGCAAATCCCCTATGTTTTTGGACCCTGACCCCGCGGATCTGCGTGAGGGGTGGCACCGAATTTCAGAAATGTGGCAAATCCCATATGTTTTTGGACCCTGACCCCGCGGATCTGCGTGAGGGGTGTCGATTTCGAGCCCCCCCAGCAATTCAGACAACGCGCCCAGGGGGTGCTAAAAGGTCCCGTTTGGGCCTCCCCCCCCCCTCGCGCGGTCAATCAACTAGTTACAGTAACCAGCAAGAAGCAGAACTTTTTTTTTTTCTGTAAACATTGGGGAAAATACAACTACAAATGTGTGTTGTGTTTGGTTTGTTTTTGTGGTGTTTGTTTTTGTTGTCTTGAATGGGTGTGTGTTGTTGTTGTTGTTAGGTTTGTTGTTTTTGGGTTGAGGCGGTCAATCAACTAGTTACAGTAACCAGCAAGAAGCAGAACTGTAACACTGGAAAATACAAGCTACAACTGGTACAGGAAACTGCGAATCACGGGCCTACAGCCTGGTGACCCCACAAGGGGGCCGGCGGATATATATGCACAAAGGCCAGGATCCCCCCATATTGTTCCATATGTTGTGGAAGATTTTCGTCAACCCCCCCCCACCACTTCCCATAGTTTCTCATCTATTCATGGGAATCGACAATGGTTTGTGTTTCTGTGCTTGTTTGTCCCTCCTGATCAATGGAGGCCACCGCCCAGACTCCGACATCCGTTTCGCTTCGCGTCGGGGCTGCGCCGAGCACCGCATGTCGTGGTCGATCTCCGCCCAGAAGTTGCGGGAGCGGACGAGCCGCGCCGCCCGAGCCCGCCAGCCCGGGGCCCCCGAGTCTGGCCGTGCCAAGGAGGGCCAACACTATGGGGGGGGGTCATCGCCTCCTGAGATTGTCATACGCTTTAGTTGGTCATCGGCGGCTCTCTGGCCTCGGGATGCCCTCCAGCAGCTGCGCTTCGCCGAGGACGCTCCAGAGGTGCCGAGATCGTCCCGAGCCGCCGCAGAAGGCCGAAACATGGCCCGAAACGCATGAGGGACGGCGAAAGCCTCAGGGGGGGCGCATCGAACCCCAATCGCACACTCATCGCCGAGAGGGGCCCGATGGCCCGTCCCTGCGCAGGAACGTGCGCAGTCGCTATCAGTGGCCTACGGTCGGACCGAGGTATAGGATCAAGTTCGGTTCGGGGAGCCCTAACGTTCTTCGTGTTTGTTGGATGTTCTTGTGCATACTGGGAAAAGTACCCTTGGATGGTCTGTGTGTTTTGGCTGGCGGAGGGTCTCATGCTCATGAAGGATGATGTGATATCCTTGGTCCGACGGTATCACTGGTGTAGCTGCGATGTGTCGCCGATTCCAGGTCGATGTTTCCCACCCTGAGCCGCCCCCCCCGAACATTCCCCCTCAGGCTCGCGCAGCTGGTCGCGCAAGTCGCCCTCGTCATATCTCTCGCACACTTCGAGAACGTGCACGTCTCGGTCGAGTACTGGAGGCAGCACTGCAAGCAGTGGATGCACGACGGGATGCCTCTGTCCGTGGCCGCCATCATGCTGGTGACGGTGGCCATCGCGACAATCGGCGCCGCCATGGTCTCGCCGCCGTCCCCCCGGCTTGCCTGCTGGATCGCCCTGGCCATGTGGCTGCTCCTGCAGGCAGCCGGCGTCCGCATCATGTGGACGGTCACCTGGAACATCGGCACGCTCTTCGCCTACGCGCTCGAGTCGGAGGAGGCGCTGGCCGTCATGGCGTGCATCGGCATAGGCGCCGTCTGCGCGCCCTGGTACCTGGGCCGCGCCGCCTTCTGGCGGCAGGACTTTGCCACCCGCGCCATGATCGGGCTGTCGCGCTGGGCCAGCGAGGACCTCTGCCTCCCGCTGCGGCTGCGCGGCTGGTACGTCCACGAGCACTGCATGGGCTACGTGCGAGCCTGCTTCCTCTTCGCGGACACCGCGCTGCACGCGGTGCCCGCCGCGCTCCTCCTCCAGCACTGCGCGTGGCGCATCCGGCCGTGGCACGTCGCGGGGTCCGTGGCGCTCTCGGCGCTCTGGATGGCGACCCTGTCGCTGAGGTTCGTGGTGCTCGACTTCCAGCTCCTCTGGCAGGGGCGGCTGCTCTGGCGGCGCTGGGGCGAGAGGTCCCTCTTCGAGCCGCACAAGGTCGGCCACATCTACCTCTTCGAGAACAGCGCGGTTCCCCAGGACTCGAAGCACAACCAGCTGCGCAGACATCATGTTTCGGACGTCCGCGCGGATCTCTTAGATCTGCGCTGCACACACCCCTGGCGGCGCCTCTGGCGCCGCCCCTGGCGCGCTCCGCGCGCCAAGGAGGGCGGGTCCAGTGCCGATGCAGGAAGTCCGCGCGGACCTCCGAAAGTGCATGCTCACGCCGGTTCTTACCATCGCTGCGTCTGCGCTTGTTATCGATATTGTAGTGGCCTTCGGCCAGTGCCGCCGATCCGGGGCGCTCCGACTGATGTGATCCTTCTTCACCCTCGTCCTTCCTCTCTTTTTCCCTCCCCTCCTCTCACTCAGCATTTATCGAAGACGCCTACGGCGAATCACCGCCGCCCCCTGCCTTTTTGGAAACGCCGATGTGGCCGAAAGTTGGACTAGAGCTTGGCCAAGCTATCGGACCATGAGTTCCCCGAGTCGGTTTGGAAAGCTTTCGGGGAACACATGGGAGAGAATGATTATGAACAGGAAGAGGAAGAGGAAGAAATAGAGTAGGAGGATGAGGGTTGTTAGGAGTCTCTTGGGGCACCCTTGGGGTCTGTTGGGGGCTTCTTGGGGGCCTCTTCGAGGCCTCTTGGAGGCATCTTGGGGGCCTCCTTGGGCCTCTTGGGGGCCTTTGGGGGCTTCCTGGGGGTCTCTTTGGCCGTCTTAGGGCGTTCCTGGTCCGTCTGACGCCGTCTGGAGCCGTCTTGGGGGCCTCTCTGGGCCGTCTTGGGGCCCTCTTGGGGCGCTTCAGGGCCGTCTTGGAGGCCATGTTGGGCGTCTTGGAGGCCTCTTGGGCCGTCTTGGGGCGCTCTTGGGGCCGTCTTGGGGGGCCCTTGGGCCGTCATAGGGCCTTCTTGGAGGCCTCTTGGGCGATCTTGGGGGCCTCTTGGGCCGTCGGAAGGCCGAAAAGAAGAAAACGCAAAAAACCTTCAAAAACCTAAGGAAAACCAATGATTTTGGCCTCTTCGGGCTCTCCTGGAGAACGTCTTGGAGGCCTCTTGGGCCATCTTGGAGGCATCTTGGGGCCATCTTGGCCGTCTTGGAGGGCATCTTGGGCCGTCTTGGAGGCATCTTGGAGCCATCTTACCCGTCTTGGAGGCCATCTTGGCCGTCTGGGAGGCATCTTGGAGGCCATCTTGGGCCATCTTGGCCGTCTTGGAGGCCATCTTGGGCCAAGTTGGGGCAACAAAGGCATTGACAGACGGATTTTGGGAAAATTACGGGTGGCCGGCGGGACGGGCCGAAGCCCACTGGGGAGTTCTTTTAGAAAAAGAACCAAAACCAAAACCTGAAACATCCAGCACGCCGTGCACCCCTGCAAGACCACAGGGGGCGGCGGATCCAGTGGCCGTCGGCCTATCCCGCCACCGTGCGTGGGTGGTGGGTCAGAGGCCTCATGGATGCTGGTTGGGATCTCGTGGTTGGCTGGGACTTCTGGGGGCCTCTTGGGCGCCTCTTGGGGCTTCTTGGGGGCCTCTTGGGCCTCTTGGGGCCACTAGAGGGCCTCTTGGGGGTCTCTTGGGAGCCTCTTGGGGCTTCTTGGGGGCCTCTTCTGCGCCCCTTGGGGCCTCTTGGAGGCCTCCTCGGAGCCTCTTGGTGCGGGAGGGGTGGCACTCGAGTTCGGAACCCCCTCGGAGGCCACGATCCTTGTGAGGGGTGTCAAAAAACGCATCCGCCGGAAACTCGCACCCCCCACCCACCCCCACCCCCCCTTCCCCGGCAGAGCCACCCCACCCCGGCAACCCCCCCAGAGGCTGAGGCTCAGCCTCGAGGCTGTAGCTGAGACTCCTTGAAACTCACACGCCGGATCGGCGGATTCAGAGGCGACGATAGGGGCGAATAGCCCAAGGGAGAGCAACACATGCATTCAGGTGCGCCGATGATCCATGTCTTCGAAAAGGAGTACGTGTAATGCCCGCCCCTGGGCTATTCGCCCCTACAGTCAAAAACCCTAAGAAGGACGCGCGACTTTGCTCAGGGTACCCTTGCGTCCTTGCTCTTCTTTGCTCTTGCGGCTCGTCCTTGGCCTCTTTCGCTTGCCCGCTTGTCAGGGTACCCTTGGGGTTTTCGTCGTCCGCCGCCCAACAAATCCCAACTTCGGCTTCCAAGGGTCTCGCGTCCTTACCGCGCGTCCTTATTAGGGTGTTTGACTCTATCGTCGCTGAGGACGACGCCCTGATCGCGTGCGTCCCGGGCTTCCTGAGCTTCATGGCCCTCGGCCACGCCGCGGTCGCGCTCGTGGCCGCGACACCCTGGGCGGGCGAGGTACTCTTCGCCGCGGGGGGCGGGCACCGCGTCTCGGAGGGGACCCTCGCGGGCGCGATCGTGTGCCTGCTGGGCTGCTCCGCGCTCGCGGGCGCCTCGGGCTTCGCCAGGCTCCTGTGGCTCCGAGCGCACGAGGCGAAGGAGCTCGGAGGGGGCGTCAGGGGGGCGACAGAGGCTCCTGGGGTTGAGTCGGGCCTGTCCCTCTACAGGGGGGATCCTCAAGAATAGTAAAAAAACATAGTCTGGGGATGATTTGTGAGTATTGTTGGATATCTGTTTTTAAGTATGTGTGGATATGTTTTATGTTTCGTCGGAAATCCCCCTGTAGGGGGACGCGCCCGACTTAACCCTGGGGGCCAGAGCTCCGACGATCTGGGGACAGCAGGCCCAGCAGGGCAAATCGATGTCGGCCTCGCGAGGGCCGGCTGCGCCGGGCCCCGGGAGCATCCGAGAGGGCCCTCGGCCCGAAGAGCACCCCCGGGGGGGGGAGCGGCGGGGACCCCTCTCGGGCCGCGGACCGAGAAGGCAGATCGGCGGACGTCGGGGGGGGGGGGTGCGTCGGCCCTCGATCGCCAATCGATCGCCAACAGACTTGGGGGCCCGACAGCCCACTCCGCCCAGGAGCCGTCGCCGATCTAGTGGCGACGTATCGCCGATTCCAGGTCGATGTTCCTCCCCCCCCTGAGCCTGTCCCCCCCCTGACGTTCTCCCCCAGAGGAGAAGGAGAAGTGAGGCGCGCGTGGTGCCGTCACCAGCGGGCAACGGGGGGGGTCATCGGGAGGCCGATGCTGAGCCGGCCGGGGCAGTGCGGGAGAGCGGCCCGCTGGGGTTCCGCCGGGCCTCCTCCGAGAGGCTGGGCTCCGAGCGGACGGGGTCGAGCCCGATGTTGTCCACGACGACGTCGCCGATGCATCGCCGATGCATCGCCGATGCATCGCCGATGCGGCGTGATCCTCCGACCCCACCTGCTCGGACCCCATCTAGGGAAGAGGAAGCTTCGGGGAGGGCGAGGCCCGCAGGGCGGGGGCGGGGAAGCGCACGTGGGGCGAGAGGCTCGGGCCCAGCTTCGCCCCCGGGCGAGCTCTTGTTCTCGGCGGCGAGCGGGGCGCAGCGAGAAGGCGGAGGCCTTCTCAGAAGGCAGCGGGGCTCCTCAGCAGCTCTCCGGCCTCCTGAGCAGTGTTCTGCCTCTTCGGGGTGGGCTCAGAAAACGGCTCAGAAGGCCCGTGGGGCTTCCGGGCCTCCCTGAGAAGGCCCGCCCCTTCTCTCATTTTCCCCGGATGCTCACCGCCGCTCTTCGCTGCCTGCGCCGTGGCCGCGGGAATCGCGCCGGCCTGCCCAGCGCCATCGAGAGCGGGAGAGGTCAGGAGCCGGGAGGTACGGTCGGGAGCCTGGGCCCAGCGTGTCGCGCCGCCGGTGCTGGTTTGAGGAGCTTCGGCGCGGCACGCGAGCCGCTTCCCGGCCCCCGAGCGTCAACGTCACGAGCTGGTAATTACCCGACCTCCCGCCCCGCGGGGCGGAGCGACACACCACCCGACTGCAGGGCACAGTTCGCGCGTCGCTGGGGCCTGCGCCGCGACACGCTGAGCGAGAGCTTCTGACGGCAGGCAGGCAGACAGAACAACGGAAACAGAAACAGAAACAGGCACAAACAGACACAAACAGACAGACAGGCAGACGGACGGAAACAGACAGAAACAGACATAAACAAACAGAGACAGACAGACAGGCAGACAGACAGGCAGGCAGGCAGGCAGGCAGGCGGGCAGACAGACAGACAGACAGACAGACAGACACACAGACAGACAGACAGACAGACAGACAGACAGACAGGCAGACAGACAGACAGACAGACAGACAAACGCCCATTCTCGGGCAGAGGAGCCCAGTCGTTCGCGGGCCGCTGGCGGACGGCACAGCCGTGCTCCCATAGGAGCACGGTCACAAGAATCTGGGCGCGGAGGCTGTTTCCAGACGGGGGTCAGGCACGCACATGAGAATCTGCCAGAAGGACGAGGGCACCAGCAGTTCAGCGCCACCGACCCAGACCCCCTCGCGTCCTGGAAAAGTGCACGACGAGGGGTTGCTGGCAATGCTTGCCGGCCAGTGCGGGCCCTCGCGAGGCCCGGGGACAGCCAACAGACTGCGTAGGACGAAACCCTGCCCCCGGAAAGGGGTCACGAACGCTCGGGGCCCACGTCACGTAAAAATCACGGGGGCGGGGGTCTGTGGAGGCGGGTGCCCGGCAGCGGGCCTTCCGGCAGCGCGCCGGAGGGCGCAGAAGAGCGGCAGGAGGGTGCCCTCGTCGCGCAGGAGGGTGCCGGAGAGCAGCAGACAAGTGGGTGCCTTGTCCGCGCGGGACGTGACAGGAAAGTTCAGCCACGCGCAGAAGGGGGGTGGGGGGAGGGGGGGCTTCCTAGAAGCACCGCTGCTTCTTAGAAGGCGCGGGCCTTATCTATGGATGCAAGCCGTCGCCTTCTAGGAAGCCGCCTCCTTCTAGGAAGCCCCCCCCCTCCCTCCACTCCCTTGTGCGCGCCGCCAGAAAGTGCAGCTCTCCAGGCCCCGCCCCCGGAGCACAGTCGGGCCGCTGCGTTTAAGGAACACTGGCTGTGCAAAAAAGGGGCTCCGTCGTTCCAGAGGTCTCTGCGTGCGTTCCGCTCCTTTTTTTCAGCGGTGGGCCCCCCGTGGGTTCCTTCGGACGTCGAGGGCGTACACGTTGTTCGTATTCGAAAGTTATGTGATTTTTGGGGGGGGCGAGATCCAGTCATTTCTAAGTGTTCCATCCTGGGCCTCTTCCTGGCCACCAGGGGGCCAGGAACAATTAGAAACGAGCAGACTTAGAAATGAGCACGATTAGAAATGAACAACGTGCATTTGGAAAAAAGGGGCCGCGTTCCTTGGTTATCGTTCCTTAGGTCAGCGGCCCGACTGAACCCATCAGGGATGCGCTGAGCAACAGGGGGGCAGAGGAAACAGATATCTGAAGGGCTGCGCCCCCTGCCACCGGCCGCCCCAGGCGAAAGTTGGTGACTGTGTTTCAAGATTGTGAGATCGTCTGAAAGCGTCTCGAGGCCTCTGGGGCCGCCGTCGAGCCATCTTGGGCCATCTGGGGCTTACCTCAGGGACCTCTGGGACAAGTCTTGGGGGCACATTGGGACGTCTTGCGGCCTTGACGGACCATCCTGGGCGATTCGGGCGCACAGTTAGTTCTTTGGGGGTCCCTTGGGGCGTCTGTGACGAGCTCGGGGGCCCTAGAGCTGTCTTGAAGCGATCGTGGGAGCAAGGCATGGCACAGGCAAAACACATTGAAAACTGTATTGCTTTCCGGCCATCCTTGAGGCATCTCGGGGCCATGCTCGGCCGTCTTGGGTTCTCAAGGCTCTCTTCGGGACCGCTTGCCGCCGTCCTGGAGGCCTCCTGGGCCCACTTAGCTGCCTGGTGCCGCCCCTGCGTTAATCCTGCGGCGATCTGGAGTAGCCAAGAGGCCGAAGGTCCGGCCACCTCTGGATAGGCAGCAGGAACGAGAATGGACCGGACAGACTCGGGGCAAAAGTCGGGGCTCAAGAGACGGGGGTCAATGCAAACGAGGGCCAGCCAAAGCCAAGGGGTGCATTGACCAGGGGCTAGCGTGCAGGATCCAGCAGGATCTTGCAGGATTTTGCAGGATACTGCAAAGCCTGACTGACCCGGGTTTGGATTGACCCCAGCCAGTCGATCCCCGCAAAAGCCGAAGGACGCACACAGAGACGGCAAGACAAGACAGCAGCCCAGCAGCACGTTTCACGGCTTCGCCCCCTCTTCTCTCCAGCTCCCGCGCTCTGGCTTCCACCCTGCACCTTCCAGCTCGCACCTTCCAGTTCTCGACCTCCCGCTTCTGGTGCAAAGCACGACCTGTACACTGGCGGAAGAGTGCGACCGATCTTCTCGGACACCGAGGCCAGATTACGAGCACTCCCCTTTACGTCCTCCCCTCCCTAACCTCTCCACGCCGACTTCGACCACACGATCGCTGAGAGCCACTGGCCCACCCGCGCTGGCCTCATCAGCCCTGCCCTTGGCGGTCACCGGCGCGTGCGCCTGGCCCCGGGGGGGGGGCTGGCGGATGCCGAGAGCTCCTCCTGTGGCGTTGCTCAGCTTTGCCTGCGCCCTCCCGCCGAAGTCGGAGGGGTCGAGCGAACGCTGTGGAGCCCCTTCCCATCAGTTGGGAATCTGGGAAGCCCTTTCGATTCGGAGAGCTTCCCGGATCGTAGGCACGCACGGCGTCGGAATGTAGACCCACCCGGATCGGATGTAGCCATTGCCCTTGCTGGCCCACCCGGGTCGGATATAGCTGCATGGCGCCGGCCCTAGCTGTGGATTTTGCCGTTCTGCTCCTCTTCATGGGAGGCAGCGGGAGGGAGAGCGGAGGAGGCGATGCGCCTCCCGGGCGAGCTCTCTCGGCGACCGCGCCGCGGCACGCAGGGTTTGTGCCGCCCGCCCTGAATAGTGGTCCGTGCCCCTTGCCCACGCGTGCTCCGCGTGCGTCCATGGGGCTGCGAGAGGGCCAGTGGTGGGGGGAGTAGGACGATGAGGGGGAGAACCGGAGTGAGCCAAGGATGCTTACCAGCCTGGAACATATCCCTACCCCTATGCTGGGCATCTCCTCATCACGATGCCAATCTTAGGGATTCCCTTATGTTTTGAGGGCGAATCCCTAAGATCGTCATCGCCTTTTGGCGTGTCAAGCTTAGGGATAGGGATAAGTTCGAGGCTGGTAAGATGCACCGACAATGCTGCCATGCTCCCTCCCGTCCCAGGACCCCCGTCTCTCGTAGGCCCCCACGAGTGTTGCACTCCACTGCGGGAGGCGCCTCCCTTGAACGACGGGCGCCTGGCTTGCCTGCCACCCAGACAAGACCCCTGTTACGCAAAGGATCCACAGGTTTCAAGCGAGCGCCGCAGTTTTTAAGCACGCACGCACCCCTCTATCTTTGTAAATGATGCAAGCTTGTTAGTCAGGAGCGGGAAAAACACACAGACACAATTAGTCGTCGATTCCCAGGAAAATATATGAAAATATGGGAAGTGGGGGGGAAGACAGAAACCCCGAAAATATGGGGAATAGTTTTATGTGTGTATTTATGTGTGTGTGTGTCCCAGGGCCCCTTCAGTTAAGGCGAATGTGCGCGGCGCTAAGGCGATAGCCTCCGTTTGGAAACCACTGGCCCTCCATCGGTATAACGAGTGCAGGTTATTTAGCGAAAGTACGCTGCGGTTCAGAACATGCATTTTTTGAAAACGATCAGCCCTCCATCCTTGTAATTGTGGCAAGCGTTCAAGTCGAACGCGCGCTGAGAGTCTCTGATTAAAAACCACCAGCCCTGAATAGCTGTAACTGCTGAACATGCTGAAGGCGCATGCGCGCGGCGCCAGGGCACATGCATGGTTCGGAGACAACCGACCTTCCATCCGCATGGCTGGTGATGGAAGGTTCCTTATCTTCACGGTAACACACGTTATGGAAGTTTTAAGCGAAGCGCGTGGCCCTGCCTACGGACACGTCTGGTGGTGCAGCAGGGAAGGACAAGTGAGCGGGAGAAGCGGAGGACGACGACAACGGCTACAACGGGGAAGGGAGGAGGGGAGGGGCAGAGGGAGGGGAAGGATGATGGGGATGAGAAGGTGGAGGGACGACGGAGGGGGAAGATGGAGAAGTGGATCTCTTCGAAGGAATATTACAGAGATCCGAGGTGGAGAGAGCACGGGAGGAGAATGAGAAGAGGGGGAGCGAAGCTGAGGAGGAAAAACAAGGGGGGATGGGAGGGGAGAGGGGAGAGGGGCGGGGAGATGAGGAGGGGAGGGGAGCCGAGAGGAAATGAAGGGAAGGAGAGGGAGAAGAAGTAGGGAGAAGGGGAAGGCCAGTAACTCGAGGCAGCGCGCATATGGATTCAGGCGCGTGGATCAACGGTGGGCCCCGCTTCCATACAAAATTGGTGCGCTCCATCGCCAGCTCGGGGGTTGCTGGCTTCACGCTGCGGGGCCTGCGTTTCCCAGCCCGTGGCTCTGTGATCCATCGGAACGTGTGCCCGAGTGCCATGGAGGAGGGGCGAGGGCGAAGGGACGGAGAGTACAGTCGGGGCCCTGAAGAAGGAACCCTTTTCGTTGGGGAGGGGCTCCGTGTTCCTGAAGTGTTTCACAGCTTGTCTCAGGTTTTCCTTATGTATTCGATCGGAAATCGAAGTTTAACTTGTGAAAAAGGGGCCTCGTTCCTTATTTAGGGTTCCTTAGGTCAACGCCCCGTCTGTAAAGTCAAGACGTTGAAGTAAGGACCACTTGGGGCTTGGGAGGGGCCCTGGCTCTGGGGCCCTTCCTCAGATCCAGGCTGGAAAGCCGACTCGTGGCCGAGGCTCGCGGTGGCCTCGAGGGCCCCGTCGTTTCTTCCTCCGCGTTCCGCACGTCAGCACGATGACTGCAGGGGAACGAACGAGGGATGAGAGGTACAGGCTACCCGCACAGCAGGGATGGGCAACCTTCCCAAGGGTGCCCCTTGCAACCTTGCCTCCTCGGTCCATCCGTGACCGCTGTCGCTGGCCGCGCCCCGCTCGCAAAGTGTCGGCATGGCCTTCCAAGGCCCGTGCATCCTTGCCGCGCATCCTTATCATGCGGGTCGGCTGTAGTTAGCGGGGCGAGGATAAGTTTCACTCACAAGCGCGCATGGTGTGCTGAAGGTCCGCGAGTCGCGCCATCCCTAGCCAGCCGCGCGACGAGCGTGACCATCTGCGAGGCGAGATTCAATCACGAGTGTGGCTGCCGAGTTTTGGGCTGGGTGCGTGTTCAGTTCCAGTTTCTGGTAGTGCCAAGTTTTTCTTCCACTCTGCTCATTTGAATCGTACGTGTGCTGATGGCCACGTCGACCCGCCGTGGGCGACGTGCATGGTGGCAGCAGCCTGTCGCAAAAGGCACATCCGAGCGAGTGTCCTGACCTGCTCCTTCCTCACAGCGTGACGTAGGTCTGTGAACTGAGCTGCGCGGGCCGAAGCCCCGTGTTCTCTTGCATCGGCGGACGAGAGGGGGGAGGTGGGAGAGGGCGGGGTGCGCAATTGGGCCAGTCATGGCCGCGCAGTCGGGAGGCGCCGTGAGGCGCTGGGAAAACAAATTGCACGCGGTTGACTCGCTGACCCTCTGCTCTGCTGCCCCCAGAAACCTCCCCATCGGCAGCGCCGGCGAGCGCAGGCGCGTCTGCGCGGGACCCGCGGGCCGCGCGGGGCGCAAGCGCACCCGTGCGGGTGGACAGGCCGAGGGCGGCCGCGGAGGCGGGCTGCTCTCCCCGGGCACCTGGCGGTGCGTGTTCCGTCCGCGGTCCCCGACCCCCGGGGGCCCCCGGCGCCTGCCTCCAGGGGCAGCGCCTTCGCCCCCGCCCCGCTGCTGCGGGCCCCAGGGCCCGAGCGCGGGCCTCGGAGGCCGAAGTCGCGGCAGGCGCGGGGACTGCACGGATCGCCTCGCCAGGGATGTGGAGCTTCCCCCCCGGCAGGTGCAACGCCAGAGGGGGGTGGGCTGGAGGGGGGGCGCATCGACTTCCCACCGCCCATGCATCGCCGATGCCCGTCGGTCGTTGAGAGTGGGTATTTCTAGATTCCCAGGTCCCCATCTACTTTAGGCAGCTTCCTACTTCAATCAACGAGCATTGTTCCCTTGTCACTCATCTTTACTGGGCGGGCGGGAACCCAATCTACTTCCAACGCCTTCCTACTGCATGCTTCTGCCCACTTCTTCCGACCGATGGCTAAGGGACCGACGGCTCCAGGTCGACGTCCCTCCCCCCCCCCCCCCGAGCCCTCCTCCTCCTCCCTCCTCCTCATCCCTCCTCCTCTCCTCTCCTCCTCCTCCTCTCCTCCTCCTCCTCTCCTCCTCCTCCTCCTCCTCTCCTCCTCCTCCTCCCTTCCTCCTCCTCCTCCTCCTCCTCCTCCTCCTCCTCCTCTTCCTCCTCCTCCTCCTCCTCCCTCCCTCCTCCTCCTCCCTCCTCCTCCTCCTCCTCCTCCTCCTCTCTCCTCCTCCTCCTCCTCCTCCTCCTCCTCCTCCTCCTCCTCCTCCTCCTCCTCCTCCTCCTAGCCGCCGTCCCGGCTCGAGGGGCCCTGGGAGGCTACCAGGTAGCCGCGCCCCTCACCTCCGGGACTGCTGCTATACGCGCCGCTTGTTCGCAGCCGCCATAGCGCTGCCCCGCGGCCGTGCTGGCCGCCGCCGTCACGCAGGCCGGGCCTTAGAGCCTGAGTGGCACAGGCGAGCCCGAGCGGACCGCTCTCGTGCTCGCGTCCTCCTCCGCCTGGAGGCGGCGCGTCGACTGCTACAACGTCACCACAGTCGACAGCAAGTACGACGCGTCGACATGACCAAGGCTGCCCCTTCCGTCACATGGGCGCCGCCTGCTTCTCCCTGGTCCTGTTCTACCTGTTCCTGCAAGAACTGGCACGAACGTGTGGATTGTCGCCAGTGTGGCTCGCCCAAGCCCGATGCCCCGCCGTGGCGCCGCCTGCCGAGGCGCTCTGGCAGTGCCCCCCCTGCGCAGGATGGGGCGCGGGGCAAGGGCAGAGGCAAGGGCAGGGACAAGGCCGCTGGCAAGCCTCCCGCTCTTCGAGATGCACCGCCGTCGGCTGCAGGAGGCTCTGCTACCAAGGACAAGGCCAAGGACGAGGACGAGGACAAGGCCTCCGACGAGTACCGCTCGGCGAAGGAGATCTTGCACATCCGCCCCGCGCTGCCGCAGGTGGCTCGTGGGCACCCCAGGTGGCGGCCGCCGCCTGGTCCTCAGGCGACGGACGCCGAAGTGGAGAACTACAAGGAGAAGGCCTCAGCCAGGCTGGAGGCTCTGAATGCTATCATCCTCGACCGCTTCGACGCTGGCGAGGACTACGACGATGCTGTGCTCGAGTTCGCGACCACGCTGACGATGCTGTTCTGCGCGAGAGGCGTGAAGGCCCAACTCCAGAAGCAGGAGGAGGCCTACGAGCGCGCCGAGAAACGCCTGCAGAAGGCGAACGACGTGCTGGAAGACTTGCAGACGCAGGTGAAGCAGGCCACCATGGACGTCGACCTGGCCAAGCGCGATCTCGATCACATGACCAAGACGATTGCCGAGCTGAAGACCCTGATCCAGTCCGAGAACGAGGCTGCCACGGAGGCTGCCAGGAGGGCTGCCGAGCCTGCCCCCGCAGCAACGCCTGCTGCTGGAGTGGCGCCGGTGGGTGCGGCTGGTGGTATGGCCGGTGCCGTGCCTGCTGGTGCCGCCATGTTCACGCTCGGGGCGTAGGCCGCCCACCAGACGCAGATCTCGGCGATGATGGCCCAGCTGCAGGGCTTCCAGTCCCTCATCCACCAGATGCAGTTATCGGCTGGAGGTGGTCAGAACATCCCCGTGCCGACCGCCCACGTGACCTTCTCGGCGGGGCCTGCTGGGGCTCCCGAGGCGGCGGGCAGGCCGCCTGCCGCGGCGCCCGTGGACGGCCTGGGCGGGGCGCCAGGGATGCAGGGGCAGCCGCGCGGACGCCGAGGCTGCCGGGGCAGCTGCAGCGCGTGCGGCTCCAGCGACGCCTGCTGCCGAGGAGCCCGAGGCACGTGCGAGCCGCGCGGAGGCTGGCTCGCGCTCGCCGCGGCGTTCGCCCAGTCGCGCGGCCAGCCGTGGGAGGGCAGCCCATCGCTCCCAGTCGCGCTCGGCTCCTCGTGGTGCGGCGACGGGAAACGCCTAGCGGCCGCTGCTCGCCGAGCGGTCCCCCGTCGGGCAGACCCTCCCCCCGACGAGAGAGGCCCCTCTGACCAGCGGCCGCCTCTGAGTAGCCGTGACTTCCCGTTTCATTATGTGCCTGCTGCTGTCGAGCTGCTGCGTCAGCCCTGGCCTTTTTCAGTGCATCAGCTGTGTGAGGAGGCTCTGTCTGCCTACCTGCATCCAGCTACCTCCGCGGTGCTGCAGCAGCATGTGCCGCACCTCCCCTTCCCCCCCCCACCCGTGCCCTCGTCTATACCGATGGCACTGGCGGAGCCGATGGATCTGACATATCGTTTGTTCTTGCGTCGGCTGCGGTGATTATCTATGAATACTTTGATGGTTCCAGGGCCCTTCGAGGATATATATCTGATCTGGTCCCGGAGGATGTGATGGATCTCTTCCCGTCTTCCTACCACTCTGACACTGCTGAGATTCTCGCTGCTGCATGGGCATTGGCATGGATTGCCCAGGCGGGCCCGGGTACAATACCAGTTGTGCTTCGACTTGACTCTATGCGGACGCTCGGAGTTTTGATGGGCACCCAAACCTTCGAGGTCACCAACTCTGGATTGGTGTTTCTTCGGTCCCTGGTCCAGTTTCTGGCTGCTACCTGTACCATCCAGGGACAACATGTGCATAGCCACCAAGGGGAAGGGTATAACGAGCTCGCGGATACTCTTGCACGTCTCACAGGTATGGGACTGCTGCCAGGCATGGAGTATATGCCCTTTGCATCTCTGCTCTTTGACTCCTCTGCTCTGGCCTGGGCTTGGATGCATTCCGACCGCTCCGCGGACCTTCCGAACATCATAGGTACTAACACCTTACGGGTCGGCGAGGTGCTCTCGGAGGGTTTCCAGGTCCAGGAGGTTATCGGGGTTCAGACCATCCTAGATGTGGCCCCCTCGAACAAGATAGAGCAGCACAAGTTTGGGGTGGCTAACGTCTTAACGCTTCAGGGTAACAGCAAGTATAAAGGGTCCCGACGGAAAGCTCCCCAAGGCGCTCGTCTCTTGAAGGTTATCGGCCTGAATGCCCCTGGGAGAATCACGGCCCTTGCTCGTCAGTTTTCTGTTGCTAAATATCACTTCCTAGGGGTCCTGGAGACTCGACTACAGTCTGATTTGCCTAAGAGGGTTGGTGACTACATGATGTACTACTCCAAGTGTGCTGATAGCGGCGCTGACGGAGTTGCTATCTGGATTAACTGTGAGTTGCCTGTGAAGGGTGTCAAGCCTGGCCGACATCACGTTGCCCAGCTTTATGCTGATACGAGTCGGCTCTTATTGCGTTTTCATGTGCCTGGCCTGCATCTATTGCTTGTCGCTGTTCATGCCCCTCACTGTGCTCGGAAGGATGTTTGTTCAGTTGAAACGTGGTGGTTGGACACGCAGAGGTTAGTGAGCCAGTACTTAGTACCAGGAGCGCAGCCCGTATTCATGTTGGATGCTAATGCTGAAGTTGGTTCCCACTGCTCGGCACAGATTGGGGATGTGGAGGCTGTGGAGGAGAATTTCTCGGGTAAGTGTATGCGAAGCTTGTGCCATAGGTTCCAAGTGGTTGCTCCCTCTACCTTCCTGCCTGCCCCGATCGACGACACGCACAATACACACGTTCACACTGATGGTAAGACCTGTAAGCGGTTGGACTATGTATTACTCCCCCAAGACTGGTTCTCGCTGGTGTCGTGTGCACGGGTTGATCGAACGGTGGACCTCGCCAACGCTGTGGAGGACCACAGCCCTACCTTTGTCGAAGTCGGTGTTCCATCTGGCTCTCTTGCGCAGTCTCAGTGCAGGTGGCCGCTGTTGCGAGTTCAGCCAGAGCGTCTCCGGGATCCAGCGATCCGAGAGGCATTTGCTCGGCATGCGGCTCAGTTTCAAGTGCCTGACTGGAATGAATCAGCGACGGCGCACTGTGCACGCGTGGATGCCCACCTCGTTGCCTTTGCCATGGAACACCTGATCCCCGAGGACCCCCACCGGCAGGACTGGGTAAGTGAAAGGACCCTTGAACTCATAGAGTTGCGTAAATATCTTCGTGCCCTACATCGTGGTTGGCAGCGAAAGGCTCCGAAGGTCCTCCTGCAGGTTGTCTTCCAACCATGGGCTTCTATGGGACACCAAGAGCACATGGGGATATGGGGGCGTCTTAGGATCCGTAGCGGGTCCAACCAGATCAATGGTCTGCGATTTCGTCAGCAACTCTGGAGGCTCTTAGAGGACTATCATGACCATCTTCAGGTGCTTCAAAGTGCTGCCAGGTGCCACCTCCCAGAAGGACAGCGCTTTGCGAGGATACCTGACTGGGAATTCCTGATGACCATGTGTATTTCATTCGCTCGCCTCCCTTCGGTCAACAGTGATCTACCTTGTCCTCGGGAGCAGCTGGGTTTATGTAGACGCTGGCGTGGGCTGATGAAGGCCATGTCTAGCAACATTACCTTTCTGACTTCGCGGCTCATTAGCTGGTCGTGCGACATGGACAGGGCTGACAAGATGGAACAGGTGTCTAGGGATATCTCTAGCTCGTTTCTTCAGAAGGAGTTCAGGAGGGCGCTCGGGCAGCTTAGATCCTTGGGTATAGGTTCTGCGAAGAAGAGGCCCGCTAGTCAGTCAGCTCAGGTCCTCTTGAAGGATGAGACGCCAGCCCTGACGCCCACGGCCTGCCGCGAGCGTTGGCTGGAGCACTTTGCGGAACAGGAGCTTGGCTTTCGGATACCTGCCCACAGTCTGCTGCAGTTCGTAGGAGAATCGCGTGCGCCGCTTGCTTCACTGGACCTGTCTGCTGCCCGGAGTCTGCCGACACTTGCCATGTTTGAACAGCAGATGCTGAAGACCTCCAGTACCTGTGCCAACGGTCTTGATTGTGTCCCTGGGGCTCTACTCAAGACATGCGCAAAGGAATGTGCTCGACTCTACTTCCCCCTAGTGATGAAGTACATGCTGTGTCGACATGAGCCTCTACAATGGAAAAGCTCGCGGCTAGCTGACTTGTACAAGGGTCGGGGTGCGCCTAACAAGTGTGTGTCTAGCAGGTATGTGGCCATAGGTCCGCAGGTCGGTAAGCGTGCTCATGCCCTCGTTGCTGGACGTCTTCAGCCCTTTCTAGACGATTTTGCCCCTGAGTCACAGTGTGGAGGTATCAGAGGGCGCGGCGCGGACTTTGCTGTGCACATGGTTCGATTGCTGCAGGAGCACTCGCGTATCCGATCGGAGTCGATGTCGACGCTTTTGGTGGACCTGGAGGCCGCTTTCCATCATGCCATTCGTGAGATTCTTATTCGGTTCGAAGGGGAGGATACTATCTCAGATGAGCGCATTGCTCAGCTGCTGCATGCCTCTGGTCTTCCGCCATCTTGCATGGATCTGCTGGCTGCCGAACTTGCACGGCCGCCGTTATTAGAGGAGCTGGAGGTTCCTGCCAATTTGCAACGTGTTCTCTCTGAGACGTTAACGGGCACCTGGGCTACTACCCAAGGGTCAGGCTCTGTCGCGATCATGACCACTGGCACCAGGCCAGGCAATACTCTAGCTGCGCAACTCTTCCTCTTCATCGTGTCCAGGAGCATTCGTCGCGCCCAGGAGCTGATCCAGAGTGAGGGCCTACACAAGGAGTTCAGCGTGCCGTCGACCAGGACTCTCGACCCCCTCGCTCAATGTGACGCCCAGGTTTCGGCGAACGATGTAGAGTACAGCGACGACAGCCTGTTCAATGCTTGGGGGCCTGCTTGTGCTATTATTGCTCGCACTCGTGCTCTCATGGCTATTGTTGCTGACTCCTTCACCCCGCTGGGCCTCAAGCTTAACGTGGGTCCCACAAAGAGCGCCCTCATGGTCACCTTCAGAGGCCCTGGGTCTGTTACGGCCCGAAAGCAGTTCTGGATCGAGGAGGAGGGTAAGGTTTCTATCCCGCCTACTGGCACGTTTCCCAAGGGGCTTACTCTGGAAGCGGTCCACACGTACAAGCATTTGGGTGGGATGGCTTCTGACAAGCAGGACCTGGCCCCGGAGCTGGCCTATCGTGTGTCGTCGACGACGTCGTCGCTTCAGGCCCTTCGTCAGGTGGCTTTCCGCAACCAGCAGCTGTCTCGTCAGCATAGGCTCCAGCTCGCAGATGTGCTGATCATGTCGGGCCGGCTGTGCAATGCTGCAACTTGGCCCCAGCCGACGACGGCACAGTTCAATCGGTACCGCGCTGGTATCGTGCGGATTTATCGGTCTGCTATTGGGCGGCCAGCTTATGATCAGGAGGCTGACCCCGATACGGCCGTGCTTGCTGCTGTCATGAGATGTGATGTGGATATTCTGCTAAGATGGCATCGTCTCCGTTATCTCAGTCGGCTGTATAGGTATGCTCCCAGGGCTCTCTTTGGGCTTATTCGGGCCACTGCGGAACCCAAGCACTCCTGGTTCAACCTGGTTTTGGACGATTTGAGGTGGCTTCGCACTCGGGTTTCCAGGCTTCGTGCTTTTCCCAGTCCGTTCTCGGAGTTCGGGGCTTGGGAGAAGAAGATTCTCGGGCGTGGACAGCACTGGGCTAACCTGGTTCGATCAGGGGTTGAGGCACACATCCGTTGGGCTTGCCGTATTGAAGGCGCTCGAGCTCGCACGCATATTTTTTCAGCATGCTGCGCGTATTGGTGTGCCACCAGATCTATCTCTGACGCCGGCACCTGCGCCTGTTGTGCATCGCTGTCCTTTCTGTGAGTTCGAGTCGGCCAAGTGCGCTGCGGTGAAGACGCATATTGTTCGGCTTCATTACCAGCAGCGCTCGGTCGCTGCCAGATATGTTCACAGCCCTACTTGTCCCGTCTGTCTAGTTCGGTTCAGCACGGTTGAGCTCTGTATCGACCACCTTGCGTATGGGAACCCGAATTGCTACATCACGGTCCTCTCCCATATGGCCCCTGAGGCCCCTGAGGTTCTAGAGGTGGTTCGGGCCCAGGAGGCCTCTGACAGGAAAGCCGCTCGGAAGAAAGGGGCTATGAGGCGGGGGGCCTGGTTTCCTGCATATCGTGTTCCTGGGCCTCGTAACGTTCCTCAGCAGTCGTTTCTTCCTTATCGGGGCGCCTGGGAAGTTATCCGCTCCATGGCCTACCAGTTCGAAGATGTACCTGAGCCCCTCTTTGAAACCCCAGAAATGGACCCCCGATATGAGGCCCTGCCAGAAGATGAACATCAGTTTGAACCGCTTGCGTACGTTGGCCCTTCTGCCGAGCATTGTCCTCGGCCGCTGCAATATGCTGTACTTGCTTTTCTTCACCTGTTCTCAGGCGCTAGACGTGCTGGAGATGTTCAGGACGAGCTTGAGAGAGTGTTGGTTTCGGGCCCGGTGACTATCATCATCATATCGTGCGATGTGGCCTGTGACGCCGTGAATGGGGAGTTGACCAGGGCCGACATTGTTTCAAAATGGGATCAGCTCTTGAGAACAGGTCGGGCTATAGGTTTGATCGGCGGCCCTCCCTGCCAGATATGGTCAGCAGCGAGGTGGCAGGAGCTCAGAGCTGCTGACCGTTATCGTCCACCTGCTCCCCTCCGCACTCTCAAACATCGCTGGGGTAGGCCTGATGTCAGTCTCCGTCAGCATCAACAGCTCTCCATCGGCTCTCAGCTCCTGCTCAGCCAGCACCAGTTGATGCTGACCTGCCTGGAGGTAGGAGCCCGTGCACTGAAAGAGCACCCTGAGGTTGCTCACTGGGAAGAAAGGGCGCCCAGTTCGTGGCAGTCTGCCACTTCGTGTGCTCTAAGTGCTGCTCCCCCCTCCCGCATGGTCTCATTTGATCAATGTGTTTTCGGCCAAGTGAGCAAGGCCCCGACTACGTTTCCGCGCATTCGGTTGAGTTCCCTCGTGGAGGACATTCTGAGGCAAGGAAAAGGGGGAAGGTGCCCACACCCGAAGAAGACCCACACCACCCTCCTCGGCATTGACCCGTCCACAGGAAAATGGCGCACGGCTCCCAAGAAAAGGTACCCTCAGGACCTATGCGCTGCCATGGCCAGGGCTGTTGCCCAATATGTGGAGGAGGCTTTCGCATTATGTGATCCCGATGATCTTGATTCTAGTGACCTTCCCGACGAGCTGAGTGCCTTCTTTCAGGCTCTTGATTTATATGCTGCAGACACCGCGGAAGGGCAGGCTGATATAGCTCTTGATTTTGCTGGTTTCAGATCGAAGGGGCCCCGGGACACCCGTTTCGACCGCCCCCTTGAGGGTGTAGCCCCTCCCCCACTGGCGAGCCCTCAGCAGGCTCCGGATGTTGGTTCGGCTGGTGGTGTGGCTGAGGAGCCAGAACCCTGGCCTGAGGAGGAGGAGGACCCGTGGGCGGAGGAGGGCATGCTCCAGTCTCGGGAGGCGGCTGGTGTCCCGTGGGATCCCCAACCCCCTCCTCCTCCTCCTCCTCCTCCTCCTCCTCCTCCTCCTCCTCCTCCTCCTCCTCCTCCTCCTCCTCCCCCTCCCGCCCGATTGGAGCTCAGCGACGAGCTTCGACGCCAGATCCAGGCTCGGCGGGATCAAGCTCGTTTCCGCCGAGCTGTTCGACGCTCGCTTCCTGCAGGAGGCGTCTTCTCTTCTGCTGATGCTTGTGCGCCTCCTCTCCCCATGGAGCGTGAGAGACAGGCGCTACGAGCGCACTCCCTCCTCTGCAGTGCTGCAGGGTGCGGACCAGGCGCGGTGGGGTAGGGACCCCACCTTTTCTTTTTTCTGTGATGTATTATGTCTCTCTTGCATAGAGCTTGATTGCCTTTATATCGGTGTTGCAGGCTGACCAGAGTCCAGTCCAGTCCAGTCCCTCCTCCTCCCTCCTCCCCTCCTCCTCCCTCCTCCTCCCTCCTCCTCCCTCCTCCTCCTCCTCTCCTCCTCCTCCTCCTCCTCCCTCCTCCCCTCCTCTCCTCTCCTCCTCCTCCTCCTCCTCCTCCTCCTCCTCCCTCCTCCTCCTCCTCCTCCTCCTCCTCCTCCCCTCCTCCCCCTCTCTTCCTCCTCCTCTCCCCCCTCCTCCTCGATTTTGAGTCCTGAAGTTTCACTGCGCTGCCGAGCAACCTGAGGGCGTCCACCTCCATGTGCCCAATAGGTACCATAGAAGACCACCATCCCCCACCTGCCCATCAGGCTCGCACAAGACAGAGACAGGCGCCTTAGCTAGCAGACTGGCAATTGAGTGCATCGCCGTCACCCGCGTAACAGGCTGCTGGGTTCCTGCAGAGAAATGGAGCGCAGCACCCAAGCTTCGAGGCCAAACCACTGATGAAGAAACTCGTGGGAAACGTGGAGGCATGTGGGATAGGCTCCGCCCATCGCGGAGCGGGCACCTTATCACGACCACGGCAGTTCTCCTTGTCGCGTTCGGGTCTCATACATTTCTCATTCCTTTCCATCTCCGCCATCCTGGCAAACGAAGACCCCCCATCCGATGATTCCTCCGCGCTCGTAGCCCCTTGGAGCCCATTCTCTCTGATCTCCTTCCACTCATCCTCGAAGGAGGCCTTGACCGGGCAACGCAGCCGCTCATCTGGACACATGCGGGGTACGGCTGCGAGGGCGACACGCGGACGGCGTCACTTGCAGCATGATTGCAACACGCGGATTCATGGGTACGACGGGCACGATGCCAGCTCCAGTTATTAGCACGCCGCCCGACACGAACAAAAAATCGGTGGTCCTCCTTGCAGGCGCGCACGTCCCCACCGGTGAAACACAGATCTTCGCATCAAACCAGTCCATCACACCTACCTGATCCAGCTGATAAGGCTTCAAATCGAAATCACCTCTCCCGACGTATGGTTTCCCGACGATTTGCATCTGCTCAGCAATATCGTGCAACAGTTGAATATTGCTCGTTGCCGTGCGAATATGATCTTCACGATAAACGCTCAGCAGCAGGACTCCAGTCACACCTAGTCCAGAATGCAATGCCATGGAAGCCCAGCCTGCACATCCCATATCAGGATCACCAATCACCGAGGACAGCCCAAACTGTTTCGAAAGAAGTGTCAACAAACGCACTGTCCGATGCACGCCGCCCAGGTATGGTGTCGATTGCTGGCATCACGTGGCGACGCCAACCTCGATTGGCCAACCGGGAACTTTCGCCACCGACATTCCCTCTTTCGCAAGATGGGTTTCCTGCACACGAAACGGCGTCCACATTCTCGATTTCGCTCTTCACTCGGATATCTGGCTACGCTTGATCACCCATACACGTAGAGAAAGTACACATGTTCATGGCGGAAGGGCACCAAGACGTCCCACGCCCCACCGATACCCCAAAGGCCCTTCTGGCGTTTCTCCCTCTCCAGCTTGAGACCATCCATCCACTTACGCTCGTCGGCCTCCGACAGAGGAGACTCCGTATCCACAGGCGGGTGCCCGAATGCGTATCATCCCACCGCTCCGTCGCAGGACCAGGCCCCGCAGCGTTGCCTCCCCAGCTCCTCCAAAGCCCTGCCATCATTGGCAATGCTTGCCGCCTCCGCTGCAAACGCGGCGGGGTCTTCGGCGGCGGCGGTGCCGCCCGAGGCGCCCGTTTGCCCACCGCCCGCGGAGGCGCTGATGACAACGCCCGCGGCGGGAGCGGCTGCGGCGGGCGAGAGGGCGGGAGGCAGGGCGGCGAGAGGGGAGAAGCGAGCGCCCCCACCCCACCCTGCAGAGGAAACGGATGGCAAGGGCGGGTGACCGTCTCGAGGGCGCTCGTGCATCTGTTGCTTCCTCGGTCCATCCTTGGCCCGGGGCGATGGCCAGCCCCGCTCGAAAAGCGTCGACACTGGGCGCCCCAGGGGCCTACATCTTCATCGCGCATCCCTGCCATCGGCCTTGACCGTAGCCTCCTGCCCTGGATGTCGCTGCAGGAGTGACGCCATCGACTTGGCAGCACCGAAGACCGACCCCTGGGGCGCCCGCGGAGGGGGGGGCGCAGCAGCCTCGGCCTCGAGGGGCAGTTGCTGCAATGCCTCGTCAAGCGCCTCAGCTGCCGACTCAGCCTTGACGTGCTCCATCGCTGACTTAGCCGCGATGTTTGCTTCTTCTCAGCAGGAGCCCGAGCAGCAACAGAGCAGAAGCCTCGGCATCCAATGCCAACTGCTGCTGCTGACTCTCGACCTCTTTGGTCGTACACGATGAATCCACATCGCTCTGTGTTCCCAACTCATGTGCTTGAGTCGATCACGCACCGACTGCGACAACACATGCACTTGCGTTGAAATTGTTCATGGACATGGCGAGGCAACTTATATCCGGTCTCTCTCCCATAGGTGGTGTCGCTGGCTGCTGAGCATTACTTTTGTCACCTCCTCCACCACCACGCGTCTATCCCCAAGACTGGTTAGCAGGAGGTTCTGCTGCACACGACCCACGAGCCTCAGACGCCCTCCTGCTCCCTGGGAAGGAGGGAAGGAGGAGGGAGAGAGGGAGCCAGGGAGGGGAGGAAGAAGAGGAGGAGGAGGAGGAGGAGGAGGAGGAGGAGAAGGAGGGTTCTTAGCGTCCTAAACATGGCAACGCTGTATCGTCCAGGCACTGTAGAGGTCCGAAGGACACGAGCATTCGGGTGCAAGGGGAGAAGGAGAGGAGGAGGAGGAGGAGGAGGAGGAGGAGGAGGAGGAGGAGACAGAGACAGAGACAGAGACAGAGACAGAGACAGAGAGACAGATACAGGAGAAGGAGAAGGAAAGGAGACAGGAGGAGGGAAAGGGACGAGGGACGAGGGAGAGGAGGAGGAGGAGGAGAGGAGGAGGAGGAGGAGAAGGAGGACGAGGAGGAGGAGGGAGGAGTGAGAACGGAGGGCAGAGGACGGAGAACCGAGCACGGAGGACGGAGGACGGAGGACGGACGAGAGGGGGAGAGCGGGAGGGAATGAGGGAGGGAGGAGGGGAGGGAGGGAGGGAGGGAGGGAGGGAGGGAGGGGGAGGGAGGGAGGGAGGGAGGAGAGAGGGAGGGAGGGAGGAAAGGAGGAGCAGCAGGAGGAGGAAGAGGAGGAGCAAGAGGATGAGGCGGACGATTCGAGATCGGTCACGAACGAGGGCGTGGGGAAGGAGGAGGGCAAGGGACGGAGAGGAGGGGAGGGTGAGGAGGAGGTGGATTGGGAATGCCGGGGGACAGTAAGGCGGGAGTATAGGAGTGGGGAGCAGGAGGGGGGCAGGGTGAGAAGGAGGAGGAGGAAGGTACGGAGGGGGTGAGGAGGGAGCAGAAGAGAGACGAGGACAAGGGAAGGATGAGGATGAAGACGAGCGTTAGGAGGAGGAGGAGGAGGAGGAGGAGGAGGAGGAGGAGGAGGAGGAGGAGGGGGAGGGGAGGAAGAGGAGGAGGAGGAGGAGACCCTGTACATTCTGGTGCGCAGCCACGCTGTGGCTGGCACGACGCGCTTCCCGAATCCTCGGACCACCTCCGCGAGCGCCACGACCGCAAACTTCCGACGGACTGCTCTTGTTTGGCACGCGGCCCGACGAACTGTTCTCGTTTGGTCCCCCGGTGGGGCAGTCTCTCCCTCCGGATTTGGTCTTGATGGAGTTTGTTTTGTTTTAGCCTCCAGCAAGGTTGCTTGCATGGGCGGGGGCGGGGGGGCTGAACCTCAAGCAAGCCGCAAACGACTTGCACGTGCGGACGTCACGCAAGTCGAGAGGCAATTGCACGACGGTTTTCGTTTGAAGTGGTGCGGGTGTGAGGTGGGGGTGGGGGGTTGGTGGGGGGGGGGGTTGGGGGGGGGGGAACGCCATGCAAGAAAACTTGCCCGCATCTACAGCTCCAGGGTTGGAGAGGTCCTGCCTGTCCATGGCCTTAGGAGGGGCCCTCGCGGGTCGAGGCCAGAGGAAGATGCTGGGATTGGAGGGTCCGACGAAGGCATCTATGCAAAACCCCCCCCCCCCCAAAAAAAAAAAAACAACAAAAACAACGTTTTTGGTTTTGTTTGGGTGTTTTGGTGTTTTGGGTTTTTTTTATGGGTTTTATTGTTTTTTTGTTTTTGTTGCAATCACCGTGCAAGGCCAGGACCATCCTGGGCCCTAGGATGGTGTATAGACCCTCCTGGCCTCGGCCAGGAGGGCGTGTACACCATGCCAGGGCCAGGATGGCCCTGGCTTGGCACGGTGGTGGTGTATAGATGCCTTCTGCGTAGAGGGGTCGTTGTTTTCGTTGGTGGGCCCCGGCAGAGAGCCCTCTGGGGCCGACGCCAGGAAAGAGCGACAGGATCGCAGAGCTCGTGTCTGTTGATGGTCCCGGGCCCCGAGAACGGGCCTTTGGAGGCCACAACCGGGGAAAAGCGCCGGGACGAGATTCGATTTTGCGCAAAAATCCTATTTCGCGAAAGGGCAAGACCAGAACCCTGGACCCAGTGTCGCTGCTGCCTTCCTGCTTGAGCCGGATCGATCCGCGAGGCGCCCAGGAACCGAAGTGAGGCAACGCCGCCCCGCTGTCAAAAACAAAACAGCTGCAGCGCCAGGATCTCAAGGGACCGGAGAGATCAGTCCGCCCGGAGAGTGGGACGACAGCGGGCCGCGGCACAGGCGAGAGGAGGGGCCCGGCGGCTGGAGGGCGGCCCTGCCTCACTGAGGCGGCCGCCCGGCTGGGCCGCACCTGGCCCTGCGGCAGGCAGACTCGCCCGCGCGCACGCGACCCCGCGCGCGGGCGCCAGAGACGCCGACCAATACTTGGGATCTCTCAGCGCGACCGGGGACATCTTCATCACCATCGTCGTCGTCATCACCATCATCACCATCGCCACCACCGTCGCCACCGTGAGCAGCAAGCTCAGCATCAGCAGCGGCATCAGCGGCACCATCCTCAGCATCGTCCTCACAATCATCCTCATCATCAGCGGACCGCGGCCCCTCGGTAGCCCTCGCCGCCGTCGCCGTCGCTGCAGTCGCCGACCCCGCCGCCGCCGTCGCTGTCGTCGCCGTCGTCGTCGTCGCTGTCGCTGCCGCCGCCGCCGCCGCCGCCGCCGCCTGGTCGTCATCGTCACCGTCGTCGTCGTCGCGGTCGTTACCGCCGCCTTGTCGTCGTCGTCGTCGTCGTCGTCGTCGTCGTCGTCGTCGTCGTCGTCGTCGTCGTCGTCGTCGTCGTCGTCGTCGTCGCCGTCGTCGTCGTCGTCACCGTCGTCACCGTCGTCACCGTCGTCCTCGCTGTCGTCGCCGCCGCCTTCGCCGCCGCCGCGGTCTTCGTCGCCGCGGCCGACGCGCTCGACGTCGTCGCAGTCGCCGTCGCCGTCGCCGTCGCCGTCGTCAGGTGCGCTGCGGGCGTGGGCCCTTGTGGCCCCATGCGGCCCCACGCGGCGCAGTACAGCAGAAGCCCTTGGCGCCTCGCGTGGCCACATCGGCCCATCCAGAGACGCTTCCTGGGCGAAGGAATAAAAGTGAAGTAGCACTGATGTACGAACAAGTGGGAGCAGCAGCAACATCAAAGGAAGTGTCCGACCAAAACGCCATCTGAGGACGTCCGCTGATGAAGCGGGTCAGCCAGTCCACTTGACCCCTGGCCACGAGACTGGCGCGTGAGAGCGTCTCCCAGACAGTCCCCGACGGCCTTCAAGATGGACCAACATGTCATTGTTTCGCCCATCCTTTAGGCTTCTGAAGGCTCAGGACAGCCCAAGATCAAAGATCGTCCCGAGACTGCCCAGAAGAGTCCCAAGAGGCCCAAGACGGCCAGAGAGGACCCCCCCAAAAGCCAATGTAGCCCCCAGGGACACCCCAAGAGCTTTGAAAATCGCGACCCGTTCGGTGAGCGAAACCGTGATTGGTAGCCAGACGACCCAAAGAAGCTTCCAGGGGGGCCCAGGAGACCTCAAGAGGCCTCCAAGAAGCCCCTAAGAGGTTTTCGACAGACCCCTAAGGGGGGGAGCCCCCCAAGGAACCGCAGGAAGCTTCTGGGCAGGCCTCGAATCGGCAACGAATCCATCCTCAAGGGCTTCCAAACGCCCCTTCGCCCTTCGCGTCGCTAGGCTACGGGGAAGTCTTGCAACGTGGTGGAGGGAGAGGGGCAAGGCTCTTCCCGAAGGAGAATACATGGTTCGTTTGAAAGCTGTGACACTCTAGGCTATTGGATTTTTCATAACAACTCACTGCTGTGGCGTCTTCAGGGGGCGGAGAGGGGGGCTGCACCTTGACGTCGGTGGCCCGAGCAGGAGGAGGAGGAGGAGGAGGAGGACAATCAGGTCTGGGATCAGGACGACTAGACGGACAAAGGGGAGGAGGAGGAGGAGGAGGAGGAGGAGGAGGAGGAGAAGGAGGAGGAAGAGGAGGAAGAGGAGGAGGAAGAGGGACGAATGACCAGGGGGGGGGAGCAGGAGTGCAAGAGGGCGGCAGCGGACGAGAAGGAGGAGGGACGACGCCGCAGCCATGCCGGCTCCAGGGGCGGCAGGGCGGGCGCCGACGGCCGAGGCCTCTCCCGCGATGCTGCGCGCCTCGGCCGTCGCACCGCGCCGCTGCCGGCAGCAGGTGGCCCCCCGGCGCCCTCGCGGAGAGGCCGAGGGCCACGGGCGCGGAGCTGCGCGCCGCCGGGGCGCGCAGCGCGGCGGCTGCCGCGGAGGGCGGTGAGGCGCCATGGCGCTGCTGGCGGCCGCGAGCGCCGGCCACGGGGAGGCCTGCCGCGCGCTGCTCGACGGCGCCCAGGGGCGCGCACTCCAGCAGGCGCGGCGCGCCCCCGACGGCGGCACCGCGCTGCACTGCGCCGCGCAGGCGGGCGGCGCGGCCGCGTGCCTCGCGCTGCTGGAGCACCCCTTCGCGTGCCACGAGCTGGCGGGCGCCCTGGACTGGCGCGGGCGCACACCGCTGCACCTGGCCGCGTGTCGAGGAAGGAAGAGGTGCATAAACATAGCCTTTCGGAGCTCCGCGCGGATTTCTTGGATCGGCGCTGGGCCCCCATCTCGCTGGCGCGCGGAGCGCGCCAGGAGCGGCACCGGAGGCGCCGCTAGGGGGGCCCCAGCGCCGATCCAAGAAGTCCGCGCGGAGCTCCGAGCGGGTATGTTTGTGCAGTGCTTTGTTCCTCTGGCGTCGGCTGGGCACTCGGAGGTCTGCGCCCTGCTTCTTGGCCACGCCCTCTTCCGCGGTGGCCACCTCCGTGAGCGCGACGGCATGACGGCCCTGCACTGCGCGGCCAGGAGCGGCCAGGCGGGCGTGTGCAGGACCTTGCTGGAGCACCCGCGCTGCCCGCGGGACCTCTGGCACGCGGTCGACAATTTCGGCCGTACCGCCAGGTGCCTGGCGCTGGGCGGCGCCACCGACCGCGCCTTCGTGGAGGCGGCGGGCCTGGGCGTGATGCAGGAGGCAGCCCTGCAGGGGACGCTGGGCCTGGACGTGCCGGACCAGACGCTCGGGGGCTTCCCCGAGGCGCTGGGCCCGCACGCCCCCCGCTGGGCGCCGAGAGGCGCAGGCCCCACTGGCGAGATCGGCTGCCTCGCCGACGAGGCAGCAGCTTCGGCGAGGCCCGCACGCGGCCCCCTGGCGCCAGCGAGCACCGCCCGCGGGCCGCGCAGCCCGGCCGAAGAGGCGGCGGCTTCGCTGAGCTCAGGTCGGAGACCCCCGGCGGTCGCCAGCACCGCGCGCGGGCTGGACGGCCTCGCGGAGGAGGCGCAGCGCCTGCTGCGACTGGCAGAGCGCGCCGGCGCCCTGGAGGCCGCCGCCGCGCGCGCGGCCTCCCACTGGGAAGCCAAAGTCTCGCCAGCTGCCGAGCGCCCTGCGGCCGGCGCTGGCGCCGACGCAGCGGCGCCCACGGCGCGGCACCCAGGCGGCGGAGAGCAGCGCCAGACGGGCGGGGGCGGCAGCCAGCCCCGCGGGTCGGCCGAGGGCCCGCCCCTGCACGACGGCTCGTCGCCCTCCGCGCCAGCGCGGCGGTGGGCAACGCGGCCTTGGGAGAAGAGCCAACCAGAACGAGGAGGAGGAGGCGCCCCTGCGCAATCACCAGGAGACCGAGGAGCGGAAGGCGCCGTTGCGCGAGGAGAATCGGGAGCCGATGTACCACATGAGGAGGCACTTCCCCGCGACGCTGGAGAGGAGGGTCAGCCAACGCCCACGCAACAGGAGCCGCGGAGCGACGGGGCAGCCGAGGGGCCGCCAGAGGAGGGCCAGCCAGCGCAAGAAAGAAGAGGAGGCGGACGAGCAGCGGAGGGCCCGAAGGGCGACGAGGAGGCGCCGCGGGAGGAGGGCCAGCCGACGCCCGCGCCGCAGGATCCACGGGGCGACAGGGCAGCAGAGAGGCCTCGGGAGGAGAGCCGGACAGCGCAAGGAGGACTCGGACTCGGCACCCCTGCGAGTACGCCTGGAGGAGGGCGACAGGTGGAAAGCTCCGCTGCGCGAGGAGGAGCGGGAGCCGAGGGGGTGCTTCTGCACGGGGACCAGGAAAACAACCAGCCAACGCCCGCGCCGCAGGAGCCGCGGGGCGACAGGGCAGCCGAGGGGTCTCGGGAGGAAGGCCAGCCAGAACGAGGAGGAGGAGGCGCCCCTGCGCAATCACCAGGAGACCGAGGAGCGGAAGGCGCCGTTGCGCGAGGAGAATCGGGAGTCGATGTACCACATGAGGAGGCGCTTCCCCGCGACGCTGGAGAGGAGGGTCAGCCAACGCCCACGCAACAGGAGCCGCGGAGCGACGGGGCAGCCGAGGGGCCGCCAGAGGAGGGCCAGCCAGCGCAAGAAAGAAGAGGAGGCGGACGAGCAGCGGAGGGCCCGAAGGGCGACGAGGAGGCGCCGCGGGAGGAGGGCCAGCCGACGCCCGCGCCGCAGGATCCACGGGGCGACAGGGCAGCAGAGAGGCCTCGGGAGGAGAGCCGGACAGCGCAAGGAGGACTCGGACTCGGCACCCCTGCGAGTACGCCTGGAGGAGGGCGACAGGTGGAAGGCTCCGCTGCGCGAGGAGGAGCGGGAGCCGAGGGGGTGCTTCTGCACGTGGACCAGGAAAACAACCAGCCAACGCCCGCGCCGCAGGAGCCGCGGGGCGACAGGGCAGCCGAGGGGTCTCGGGAGGAAGGCCAGCCGAACGAGGAGGAGGAGGCGCCCCTGCGCAATCACCAGGAGACCGAGGAGCGGAAGGCGCCGTTGCGCGAGGAGAATCGGGAGTCGATGTACCACATGAGGAGGCGCTTCCCCGCGACGCTGGAGAGGAGGGTCAGCCAACGCCCACGCAACAGGAGCCGCGGAGCGACGGGGCAGCCGAGGGGCCGCCAGAGGAGGGCCAGCCAGCGCAAGAAAGAAGAGGAGGCGGACGAGCAGCGGAGGGCCCGAAGGGCGACGAGGAGGCGCCGCGGGAGGAGGGCCAGCCGACGCCCGCGCCGCAGGATCCACGGGGCGACAGGGCAGCAGAGAGGCCTCGGGAGGAGAGCCGGACAGCGCAAGGAGGACTCGGACTCGGCACCCCTGCGAGTACGCCTGGAGGAGGGCGACAGGTGGAAGGCTCCGCTGCGCGAGGAGGAGCGGGAGCCGAGGGGGTGCTTCTGCACGTGGACCAGGAAAACAACCAGCCAACGCCCGCGCCGCAGGAGCCGCGGGGCGACAGGGCAGCCGAGGGGTCTCGGGAGGAAGGCCAGCCGGAACGAGGAGGAGGAGGCGCCCCTGCGCAATCACCAGGAGACCGAGGAGCGGAAGGCGCCGTTGCGCGAGGAGAATCGGGAGTCGATGTACCACATGAGGAGGCGCTTCCCCGCGACGCTGGAGAGGAGGGTCAGCCAACGCCCACGCAGCAGGAGCCGCGGAGCGACGGGGCAGCCGAGGGGCCGCCAGAGGAGGGCCAGCCAGCGCAAGAAAGAAGAGGAGGCGGACGAGCAGCGGAGGGCCCGAAGGGCGACGAGGAGGCGCCCGAGGGCGAGGCCTGGGGGGGCGACCAGCCGGCCGCGCAGGAGGCGGAAGGCGGCAGCGCAGGGGAGCGGCCGAGGGACATGCGGCGCCAGAGGCGCGAGGCCAAGCTGCGGCGAGCGGCGGAAGCATTGGCACGGCGAGGCGCCCCGTCGGCCCAGCAGTGGAACGGCGACCTGGCGGAGAAGATGCGCGAGCAGATCGCGAAGGCCTCCAAGGCGGCCGTGGCGAGGGAAGCCGAGGCGAGGCGGGCAGAGGAGGAGAGGAGGGCCCTCGAGAAGGCAGCTGAGGAGGAGGCGGCCCGCCTGGCGGCGCCGCTGCTCGCTTCGCCGGAAGGTGCGGAAGGTGGCGGCGCAGAGGGGGCCGGGGAGGAGGAGGCGAGGAGAGCAGAGGAGGAGAGGAACGCCGCCCGGAAGGCAGAGGAGGAGGCAAGGCAGGCAGAGGAAAAGAGGCTGGCCGCCCAGAAGGCACAGGAAGAGGCGAAGAGAGCAGATGAGGAGAGAAAGGCCGCCCAGAAGGCACAGGAAGACGAGGCGAGGAGAGCAGAGGAGGAGAGGAACGCCGCCCGGAAGGCAGAGGAGGAGGCAAGGAAGGCAGAGGAAAAGAGGCTGGCCGCCCAGAAGGCACAGGAAGAGGCGAGGAGAGCAGATGAGGAGAGAAAGGCCGCCCAGAAGGCACAGGAAGACGAGGCAAGGCAGGCAGAGGAAAAGAGGCTGGCCGCCCAGAAGGCAAAGGAGGAGGCAAGGCAGGCAGAGGAAAAGAGGAAGGCCGCCCAGGAGGCACAGGAGGAGGCGAAGAGAGCAGAGGAGGAGGGGAAGGCCGCCCAGAAGGCACAGCAGCAGGAGGCGAGCCAGCAGGCGGCGGGCGCGGCCCAGGCCAAGAGCAGGGCCAGGGGCAAGCACCAGAACAAGGCCGTGAGCGTCGGCGTGGGCGGCATGAACCTGTCGCTGAGCAGGCAGCCGGCGCGGCGCGAGCGCTGAGGCCGGCCGCCAGGTGGCCCGCGCCCGAGGCGCACGGCCCGACCGCGGCGGCCGCGCTTCTCCAGCCATCTCTCGCGGGCGGAGGGCAACACATTCGGGGGTGGACAGAACCCCCAACAGTGACACGTCGATTAGTGAATTGTCCGTTTTCGGCTCTCGAGAGGGCGCCGTGGCCGTTATTTTCAAGGTTTGTGCCCGCCAGGTTTGGGCTTCAGGCCGTTTTCACTAAACCACGTTTTACTAAAGGGGGGTCTGTCCATCCCCGAGGCCCGGAGATGGCCCCCCCGACGCCGAAAAGGGCGAACGAACATTTGCGGTGCGATGTTCTCCCGTCCCTTTCCACTGCGTGGATCCCCCCTCTCTATTCGCACAGTCGGATGACGACCAGGGCGATGCTCCCGAGAGGGTACGCGCTGCATGCAGTGGCAAGCGTGGCATGGCATAAAAGAGCACGTCCGAGCGTAGCATGTCATAGCCTTGTGTGTGGCATTTCGTCGTCAATCACTGCATGTCAGGGGGGTCTGTCCATCCCCGGCACATCGCCTCGCGGCAGGGCTCCGCGCCGCGATGGCGCGGGTCGGGCGGCCCCAGCGCGGGCGTCTCAAGGTGGAGCGCCGATGGGCGGCCCGGAGTCGGCCGACATCGAGCGATCCGCGCTGTTCGAAGGCCGCGATCGTTGATGGGCGCCGTGCCAGAAACCATGGCACAAGTCGTCGGGGCACGAGCTTGCCACTTGCCGCGTTTACTGCGTTCAGGAGCGTTCGCTCAGCGCGTCGCCCCGCCGTTGCTAGCCCACCGCGATTCACCGCGACACGCTGACCAGGTCCCCATTTCCAAGCGTCAACGTCCCGAGCTCGTACCAGCCTCCCGTCGCGCAAAGCGGAGCGACACGCTATCAGCTCGCAGGGCATAGCGTGTCGCCGGGCCTGCCACCGCGACACGTCAATTATGCAAAAGCTCCTGGCCATACTCTTCGGCATGCTCGCTTTGTCTGCACGCGCCCTCCTGCTGATCCATCCTCCTGGGTTCGTTCTTCCCTGAGTCTCGCTTAACGCGACCATCGCGGATCGACCTCGAAGCGGGACCCCAGAGCATGGCGCGCAGAAGCTCGCCGGCGCAAAGCAGACGGCAAAAGCGTAGCAAGAAAACACGACGGCGCAAGCATGGCGCAAGCCGAACCTGTACAGGGCAAAGTCGGCACAGGTCAAGGCCATACGAATGCAGATCACAGCACTGCGAAGCAGCGGAGCGAAAAGTAAAGGCATAGACGACGCAAGCTCAACACAGCGTGCACTCGATGCAAAGTCACCAACGGCAAAGCAAAGCATAATAGCAAAACGTAGAGCAAAGCGGTTTGGTGTCGGTTCACGTCGGGTTTCTCACGGGTTCCGGTTCCGTCGGTTCTCCCTCGGTCGGTTCGGTTCTGTGGTTCGCGGTTCGATTCTGCGGTTCATTGTGAAGAGAGGTTCCAGGCGCAGCTCGACCGTGGAGAGCTTTTGGGATACAGACATACACATTGCTCATTTCTGATTATTCGAGAGTTGTTGGATTTTGGGGGGGCAAGATCCTTTCGTTTTCTGTTTTCCTATCCTGGGCCTCTGCCTGGCTACTGGGGGGCCAGGAACAAATAGAAACGAGCACAATTAGAAATGAGCACGATTAGACATGAACGGCGTGGGCATATGCTCCGCAGCATAAACGACGATGGGCAGCGACGCCAGAAGGATACAGACGGCCAGCCACTCTGATCTGAGCGTCGGGGGACTGTGCGAATGTCTTGTGAAATGGAGGATGGCGATTAATAAATGACCGGGGGTCGTGTTCACGCGGCGGCGCCCGGGATGACGATGAGAAAAAACCGACCGCGGGCTGGAAAACTATTTTTAAAATCGTTCTCCTCCAGTCAGAAATATGCAGAAATAGCAGAAAACTATGTTTTAATCGTTCTCTCCCATTTTTTAATTAGTCGTCATCCCGCATTATGCTATCTGCGCATGCTTGCTCTAGGGACTAGTGCCGCGTTGTCTTCTCGAGTTCTGCGTATTGCATGCGTTCTTCCTCTGCTGCGTTGCCTCTCATGCGCCGGCCCCTGCTTCTGCTGGGGACTGGGGCCTTGCGACTCTGCTGGGCATGGTGACGTAAAGTGGGTCGGGTCGGCCAAGTTACCGCTCCTCCCGGTCGAGTGCACTACTCGCCCTTCTCCTCCTCCTCCTTCTGGGGCCCTCGGGGGTGGACAGAACCCCCAACAGTGACACGTCGATTAGTGAATTGTCCGTTTTCGGCTCTCGAGAGGGCGCCGTGGCCGTTGTTTTCAAGGTTTGTGCCCGCCAGGTGTGGGCCTCAGGCCGTTTTCACTAAACCACGTTTTACTAAAGGGGGGTCTGCCCATCCCCGAGGCCCGGAGATGGCCCCCCCGACGCCGAAAAGGGCGAACGAACATTTGCGGTGCGATGTTCTCCCGTCCCTTTCCACTGCGTGGGTCCCCCCTCTCTATTCGCACAGTCGGATGACGACCAGGGCGATGCTCCCGAGAGGGTACGCGCTGCATGCAGTGGCAAGCGTGGCATGGCATAAAAGAGCACGTCCGAGCGTAGCATGTCATAGCCTTGTGTGTGGCATTTCGTCGTCAATCACTGCATGTCAGAGCATTGCAGCGCAAGGCGAGGCATCGCATGGCGGTACTGGGGCAGCCCTCGAGCCATCGAACCCTCGTGCCTTGACCGGCACAGCAGGCACAACTTGCACAATTCTGGCACAGCTCTGGCACAACTTGCACAATAAGCACAACTGGCGCAACTCTGGCACAACTGAAACAACTGGCACAGCTAGCACAACTGGCACAAGGGTCAGAACGCCGTGGGCGGACCGGGTCCTTCTCCTCGTCCTGCTCATCGTCCTCCTCATTGTCCTCCCCGTCCTCGTTCTCCTACACCTCCCCCTTTTCGTCCTCGACTTCGTGTTGTGCCAGTTGCGCCAGTCGCACCAGGCACACCGGCCAGGCACACCAGGCACACCAGCGGGTAAGGGTAACACTGAAGATTGGGGAAGAAAGGGAGGTTGACGATGGGGGCGATGAAGATGACGACGATGATGGTCTTGAAGCAAATCCAGTGATGACGGTGAGGATGAGGATGAGGATGATGAGAGTGATGACGGTGACGACGTGATGCCAGTAACGGCGATGACGGTGATGACGGTGGGGCGGGGATCAAGACGAGGATGAAGATGAGAAAATGAGGGGCCACAGATCTGCGTGCGTGCACGTCTGTGGGCGCGCACAGACCTGCATGCGTGCAGGCTCGAACACGGCACGAGTAGGGTCTGGCTTGGCACACTTGGCTCGTCGTCGACCGTATACGCAAGGCAGCGCGAAGCCAATGCTGCTCAACCAGTTCATAGCCCCCTCCTTCCGGTCTCTTCCGTCCTTCTCCCCTCCCTCGCCTTCCTCCCCCCTCCAACCCCCCTCCAGCAGCGAATCCTGGGCACACACGTTCGGCAGCATGGGGGGCAGTGCCTTGGAGGCTGGACAGCACCGCCGCAACCAGAGCTGAGGGCGCTGAGGCGTCACCGCGCCACACGTTTCGGGTCGGCCTCTGGACAGATGCAACGCGTCGTTCCCAAACACCCGACGCCTAGATTGTCTCACAATGTGGACCGCCCGGAGGCTTCGACCCATTCCCTATAGGACCGGCGTTTCACATCTAGCCATTTCGTTTACTGTCCTGGGGCCCAGCGAGGGCTCCCCCGAGCCAGAAAACACCAAGAAGTTTCCCGCCGTGATCTGCTCATGATTGGCGGAGGCGAGCGGGGGGGTGGAAGTGAGAAGGAGAAGGCCTTCTCAGAAGGCGGCGGGACTTCTCAGAAGGCCGCGCGCCTTTCGGGTAGCCCCCTGCGTATTCGGGGAAAACTTAGAAAACCTCTCAGAAGGCCTTCTCCGTCTGAGAAGGACTTCTCCTTCTCACTTCCCTCCCCGCCGCCGACAGAAAACCGCAAGAAGTGTCCCGTCGTGCCTTGCTCATGATCCAGGGGGGGGGCCGGGTCCACTCGTTCCCCCGTCAGCAGCAGCAGGGCGGGCGGGCGCCCGCCGGGGTCCGCGGCACCACCACCTCCAAGCCAGGGGCAACGATGGAGGGGATCGCTCGGACGTGTGCACTTCCTCTCGGCGAGGACCATCGAGGAGCATCCTGCATCATCGAGACTAAAAACGCACGAAGCCGAAAAATACGCGGGGAATGGACGTCCGAGCGATGGCAAGATAGGGGGGATGGGCTCAGGGGAAGATGCATCGACCCCCAGTCGCCCGTTGATCGCCGATAAGGGCCCGATAGACCACCCCGCCCAGGAGCGTGCGGTTTCGCGATCGGGGACCTATCGACGATGTATCGCCGATGCCAGGTCGACGTTTCCTCCCCAGCGGGTCCCCTGAGCCAACTGGGGGGGCCGAGGTGGCCCAGCACTGGTTCGGGCCAGCAGACGAAAGGGAGAAGGGGTCCCCTTCGTCGCCACGGCTGGACGCCTCGAAAAACTGGTCAGCTTCGGCCCTGGGCCTGGAGACCGAAGTTGAGCGGATTTACCTTCGCCCCCCGTATCCCAGACCCCCGACGTCATGTCTTTTGCATGACGTCGACCCCCAGAGGCCTCGACCCCTTCCCCGGTACCGGTTCTTCATCCTGAGTTTTATTTGGACGGTCCCAGGGCCCGGCGAGGTCTTTCGGAGGCCGAAATTACGGCAAAACCTCCCGCCATGATCTTTTCATGACCCGAGGGGGTTTGGGATCTAGGCCTCCGTCCGAGTAATTAGATGGGGTCGGAGGGTCGCGCCACATCGCCGATGCATCGCCGAGGCGGCTCGATGTGGGGCCCGATGTGCTTCACGTCGACGTCGCCGATGCATCGCCGACGTCGACGAAGCATCGCTTGTGCATCCCCAGTGCATCGCCGATGCATCGGCGATGCGGCGGGATCCTCCGACACCATCTGCTCCGACCCCACCTATCGGGGTTGGACAGACCTCCTACCCTGACACGTCGATTGAGGAATTGGCCGTTTTCGGTTCGCGAGAGGGCGGCGCAGCCGTCATTTTTGCGGGTCCAGTTCCGTCGGTTTCGGTCCCAGGCCGTTTTCACCAAGGGGAGGTTTACTAAAGGGAGGTTTGTCCACCGCCGAACCTAGGAGGCCTCTGTGGGATCGTTCGGCGCCAGATTGTCGGAGTTCGCCTCGGGTTTTTGTTCGGGCTCGCCCCCGTTACCGTCCCAGGGCCCGGCGAGGGCCCTCGGGGGCCGAACATACGGCCCAGCTTGCCGCCGGGAGCTCTTCGGGACCCGAGAGGCTCTGGGATCGTTGCCCCTCGAGCCCCCACAGAGCGAACCCCCACGGAGTGATGCTGGCCGCCATGGCCGCCTCGAACCCCTGTGGGATCGTTGCCCCTCGAAACGACCCCCCCCCCCCCAAGAGCGATGCTGGCCGCCCTGGCCGCCCCCGCCGCGCCGCCCCTGCCCGCCCCGGCGCCGCTCCCCGCCCCGGCGGCCCGCGCGGGCCCCGGCGGGCTCCTGGGGAGACAGGCCGCGCGCGGCCTCTTCCTGGCGTCGGGGGGCGGAGGAGGAGGAGGGGGAAGAGGAGGAGGAGGGGGAGGAGGGGGAGGAGGAGGGGGAAGAGGAGGAGGAGGAGGAGGAGGAGGAGGAGGAGGAGGAGAAGGAGGAGGAGGAGCAGGAGCAGGAGGAGGAGCAGGAGCAGGAGGAGGAGGCAGAGGCACCCAGCGTCGTTGCCTTTCGGGGGGGGTCCCTTCGAGGGGGAAGGTTCGGCTCCGAGGCTCGAGGTTTTCGAGGGCGTGGTCGTCGGTCCTCGGTGGTGGTCCACCCTCGGGATGCGTTCCAGCGGCTGCGCCTCGCCGAGAGCGTCCCGGTGCTGCCCAGATCGTCCCGAACTGCCGCCGGCGGCCCGCCCGGGGGGAAGCGAGAAGGAGAAGGCCTTCTCGGAAGGCGGCGGGACTGTTCAGAAGCCCTCACGCCTCCTGAGAAGTCTTCTGCGTCTTCGGGGACAGTTTACGACACTTTCAGAAGGCAGGGGGACTGCCGAGCCATCTGAGAAGGCCTGAGCTCGCCGCCGATGAGAATGTTCGAAGCCAGACGCGAAGTTGCGGGATATCATACGAATGGCCCCGCAGACGCCTCCGGCAGACTGCGCCAAGCCCTCCATTGGAGCTGGGTCCTCGATTTCTCTCCGCCCAGGTATCCCTCTTGAGATAGGGGCGTCCCAGAACGCGCTTGCGTCGTGAAACAAGAAACACGGCGGGAGTTTTCTAGCAGCTTTCGGCCTGCAGGGGTCCTTGCCAGGCCTCGGGGAGGTAAAAAAACACTCCGGATGAAAAACCGGCCCAGGGGAGCGGGTCGGGACTTCCAGAGGGACCGCGCATTGAAAAAATCAAGATTTCGCATGTGTGGAGCTCTATTGTCTAGATATCGAAGATGGGGTCGGAGCGGATGGGGTGGCAAGATCACGCCGCATCGCCGACGTCGCCGATGCATCGCCGATTCATCGGCGATGCGGCGCGATCCTCCGACCCCATCTGCTCGGCCCTCGTCTGGGAGGCCTCTACATTGAGATCTGGGCGTCGCAATTGTTTCACACCAGACGTTTGCGATAGGCTCCGGGCCCTGGAACCCTCACGGATCGATCCAGGTCGAGGAATGCGGCAGAAAGATGGGGCCTGAGGCTCTGGGAGTGAAGCCTTGGGGAGGAGAAGACCGCCCGACCCCCCCTCTCGCGTCGTAAAAAAAACAAAACAAGAACATGACGATATAGGTCTTCTGTCAGTTGCTTCCTTACCGAGCCTGGGGACCGTCGCAGAAGGACACAGGATGAAAAGTTGGTCTTGGGGAAGGGGTCCTCATTTCGGGGGTCCAAATTTCGGGGATCCATGTCATGAGACCAACAACATGACGTCGAGGGGTTGGGAAGGTGCTCGGAGACTTTCGGGACCTGGGGTGGTTTCCATCAGCTGCGCCTCATCGGGAACTTTCCGGCAGGTCGTCCTGAACGGCCGTCAGAGGGTTGAGTTACAGTCGGGGCGCTGAAGTAGGAACCTTTTTCGTTGGGGAGGGGCTCGGTGTTCCTTGATTGTGTCACGGCTTGCCTAAGATTTGCCTTAGGTTTTCGATGGGAAGCCGAAGTTTAACTTCTCGATAAAAGGGGCCTCGTTCCGTATTTGGGGTTCCTTAGGTCAGCGCCCCGGTTGCATGACCCGAAAGTTGGACGACGAGGATTATTTGGGGGGATCGGTTCAGCGTGGGACGCATCGCCACCCAATCGCCCACTCATTGCTCGTGTAGGGACCCGATGGCCGCCCCGCCACGGGCGGCTTCGTTGCTGGAGGCACATCGCCGATCCATCGGCGATGCATCGCCGATTCAAGCTCGATGCCTCCCCACCCCCCCCCCTGAGCCTGTCCCCGCCCCCCCATCCGTTCCCCCTCGGATGGCGTGGGGGGGGGTATCATGGCCAGGGCCATGGAATCGCCCCCAGGATTTCATAGATACATGTTTTCATGTTTTGTCTCGAGGCGTCCCCTCGGTGCCCACCTACCCCAAGGCCGCGCACGTGGCTCGGGCCACGAGTTGCACCCCCCGCCTCTTCCTGGCCCCCCCCCCCCTCCTCTTTGCAGCGCACCCGGGCACGGCCGCCAGCCCTTTCCCCCCCGCCTCCCCCACCCCCCGCAGCAGCGGCGGCTCCGGAAACGGGACCCCAAACTGCAGTGGGCACACCAGGGCTGAGCCTAAATCGTGTTGTTCGGTTTCGTGTTGTTGTTCGTTCTTCCTCTTTTTGCCTTCGCCTCGCCCTGAGTGCAAAAAAAAACGAACAACAAGATGGCCCACGAGCTCAGTTGCCTCGATACGCCCGTTTTGAAACGCAATACGTCCCGTGGTCAAGACGTTCGTGTCCATACGTTGCGTGTTGACCCCACGTATTGGACCACGTTTTGGCGCGTGTATCGCGTCGCACCCACGTTTTCAGCCTACGTGTTGAGCTCCGTATCAATACGATACGTGTTCCGTGTTGCGTATCGGGGCAGCTAAGCCCACGAGATGGCCAAAACACCGTTTGGGTCCAGCCCTGGGGCACACCAAACAGGAAACTGGCGCCTGCCAGCGGGCGCCCCACCAGGACGTCCGACCTACCGGTGGGCCCGCAGAGGCCCCGGGGGCACCTCACCGAGCTCAGAGTCGACGGAGGATACGCCCCCAGATTTGTTACGGCAAGGGTTAAGTCGGGCCTGTCCCTCCACAGGAGGAATATTCAAAAATAGCTTGGGGACGATTTTTCAGCATTTTTGAATATTTTAAGGCATTTTTTGAATGTTTCTTATTTTTCGTCGAGAATCCCCCTGTAGCCCTGTAGGAGGACAGGCCCGACTTCAAGCAAGGGTTCTTGTCATGAGTGCCTGCTCTGCTGCAGGGACGAGGGGTGGAGGTCCTCTAGGCTGCAAGCGCGAGCGAAGGTTGAGCGCGCCAGCGATTGCACCAGAGGCGCGAGGAAGGTGGAGGGATGAGGTGCGGAGAGAGGATGGACGAGCGAGGAGCGAGGAGGGAGGGAGGCAGGGGACGGATGGATGATGGCGACGACGATGACGATGTCGATGATGATGACGATGACGATGACGACGACGACGTCGACGACGACGACGACGACGACGACGACGACAACGAAGACAACGAAGACGAAGCTGCTGCTGCTGATGATGATGATGGTGGTGGTGGTGATGACGACGATCACGATGATGACGACGATGATGATGATGATGACGATGACGACAACGATGACGACGACGACGAAGACGATGATGGTGATGATGATGTTGATGATGGTGAGTTTGATCATGATAGTGATGTTGATGTTGGTGCCGATGTCGATGATGATGATGATGATGATGATGATGATGACACTGATGATTATGATGATGGTGATGTTGTTGATGATGATGCGTTAGATGATGATGCTGATGTTGATGATGACGATGACGATGCTGGTGACGATGATGAAGATGACCATGACAATGATGATGATGATGATGATGATGAGGATGATGATGATGATGATGATGATGATGCGGACGCGGATGCGGATGCTGTTGTTGTTGATAACGATAGTAGTGGTGCTGTTGATGTCGATGCGGTTGATGATGATGGTGGTAATGGCAGTGATGTCTGTGATGATGCAGATGCTGATATTGACGCTGGTGCTCGTGCGGACTCTGATTATGATGACGGTGATGATGATGATGATGATGATGATGATGATGATGATGATGATGATGATGATGATGATGATGGTGATGGTGATGGTGATGGTGATGGTGATGGTGATGATGATGATGATGATGATGATGATGATTGCACTACTTGTAGATTTGGGTCTCGAGGTTTTGTGAGGTGCCACTTGCCCGTAACAATTACGGCTCAAGTCACGCTGCTTTGAGGTGCCCGTCCTCGATGCATCCAAGCGTCGCCTGGCTCGCCTCCAGCTCAGTCTCCATTGCTGGCGAGCCCAGCTGCCGCCGCGCCATTGGCTCGGCTGCCTATTCTTGCTTGACGGGCGTCGACCCCACTCAGTTCTTCACGTCGGCCGCATTCGGCCTGGGCGTGTTCACTGGAGTTGCGAGCGTGTATTTCGTGAAGGTCGTTTCGCGGTGTGCGCGTTGCAGAGTGCGGGTGGCGTCTGGAGAACATCGATTGGATGCTCGGCTGGATGGCGGCGATTACTCTCGAGGCAGGGCGGAAGGTCAGCCTGTTTTACCAGCCGGACCCGCTCCCGGCGCCACCGCCCAAGTGGCACGAGCGGGTCCTCCTCGAGCCTGGCTCGGAGACGGCGATGCAGAAGTGCACGGGCGAGTCCCTGTACAATGGGGGCATGGTCTGGTGGGTGCTCACCCCGGACGGGGACGTGTATCCGGAGGAGCTGGCGGCGCCGCCGCTGGAGGGTATCGCGTACTACGACGACGCGGAGGTGCCCCATCTTCAGCTGCAAGTACGTCCGCTTCCTCCTCCAGTGGCGGCCAACACCCACGGCTTCCGTGCAGACCGCTCAGCTGGACCTCCTACCCCGCTATTGGTGATGAGGGCGATCTCTGACGCGAAGGTTGAACAGCATGCGCTTGACCCTGAGTCAGGTGCCGTTCGCGAAGGTCCCCCTCCAGCGCCAGCAGCTGGACGTGTCATCTGGGTGATTGGCTCTTCGGCCGACGGCGACCCAGAGGCGGAGAAGGAATACATTCACATCCCAGGCGACATCACGATCGGCTTGGGCGCTTAGTGGCTGGTCAAGCGAGGAGCCAAGTTTCTGATACTGCAGGAGGTGTTGCGGCAGGACACGGGTATGATCAAGCTGCTCCGGGATCAGGAGACCGACGCGAGAGTCATCCCTGTGAAGTGGAGGTCGGCTCAACAGCGCGGCCGCAACTTCCGCGAGGCCATCTCGCTCCAGGAGTTCCACGACTTTGGCGACTCGCCGCTGCAAGGTGACGTGAGCCTCCCGTGGCTGCTCACCGAGGTGGCCCAGTCCTCCGAGGGGATGGCGACGCGCCACCACACCTGGCTATCGGCTAGCGGCATCCCGAGCGGCGACCGCAGCATCCACGAGCACTTCGTGATCTCCAAGGGCTTCGACCTCGCGATCGAGCTGGACCAGTTGAACACGATGACTTTGACCTCTTTCGAGCTGCTCGGGCGACGCCTGCAGCTCATCGAGCAGGCCCACGTGTACAACCCCAGCAACCCCGACTACAGCAATTCGGACGACTTCATGGGCTGGGGCGTTCAGCGTGGTGCCGCTCTGGTGGCGCCGTCTATTAAGAAGCGGGCCGCCGACGCAGCTCGAGATCGGGCAGCAGTCCTGAAGGAGGGTCGCAAGCTCGAGGAGGAGATCCGCCTCCGGAAGCCGAAAGGCCGTGGCCGTGGTGGTAAGGGCGGCGGGGAGGGAGACGGGGGCGCCGGCGGCTCCGGCGCAGGGGGGCCATGACCAGCTCGCAGGACCCAGTCGCTCCCTCTGGGACTCCGGCGGCTGGGTTCAAGTATGAGAAGGGGTCCCACCTACCTGTACAAGTCCCCCGTGACCTCTTTCCTCTTCCTGAGCTCGAGGTCGAACATCTTCAAGATCACAGCGCGAGTCGCTCGGTACAGCGACGAGTTTTGAAGCGGAGTGCTGCGGATGCCGAGGTCAATCGCGCGATCAAGGCCCTCAATGCTCTCGATGGCCATCTGGCGCCGTCATCTTCCCCGCCCTCGCTGTGTCAGCGGGAGGCCATTCAATTCATTCGTTCAGTGCATGACGCAGCCGAGCCGCCGCAAGGTGACTACGGCTCCGAGGGAGCCGTGCGCGCGCTCCTCGGGACAGACTCCGCGTACGGTGGCGAGTCGACCTTGGTACAGTCCTACGACCGGAACCTTCTCAGCATCCCCCACGTGGGGGCGAAGCCCGTCCCTGTTAAAGAGATGCTGCCGCCGAAGGTTCGCTGTTGTCTCGAGGACCTGAACAACATTCTGCTCGATGATCAAGAGTGGGACGCCGTGTGCGAAAGGGCGGATCCCATCAAACTCTACATGGATCCGAAGCTTCGCTACTCCAAGAAGACCTATTTTCAGTTTGTCCGAGACTGTCATTCGGCAGGCCTTATCCGCTGGGCGCCCTTGGCACGTGGACGAGTCACGGTCTTCTGTGTGGCCAAGAAGACGGGCAAGCAGAGGCTCGTGGTGGACTGCCGCGCCACCAACAGGCGCTTCCGGCGGTGCCCTTATTTGCCGATGGGTACCGGGTCGAGCTGGGGAGAGATTCTCCTGGAGGACGACGCCGACCTCTGAGTGAGCCTGTCAGACATCAAGGACTACTTCTACGCCTGCGGCATCGACGATGACCTCTCCAGCTACTTTTGCCTCGACGACGTCCCAGGTTGGCTCGTCTCCGAGCTGGAGGGCAACGACAGCCGCTTTAGCCAGTTCTACGGGCGCGACGCCGTTGCGCCCGCCTTTCGAGTGCTTCCCATGGGGTTCAGCTGGAGCTTCTATCTGGCGCAGATCGTCCACTCCTCCGTCGTCAAGGGGGTGCTTCCGGACACCGCCGGACTGGTACTACAGGATCGCCAGCCTGGCCCGACGATTGGCTCCCGCGGCCTCGTGTCGTTGCCATACTGCGACAACCATGCCACTGGGGCGGGCTCCCCGGAGCTTGCCGATGGCGCTCGCATCGCAGTGGCTCGCCAGCTCACGGCCGACGGCTTCGCAGTGCACGAGGAGGAGGACGCCTCCCTCTGGGCCGAGAGCCTCGGCTTCGCCATCGACGGCTTGACTGGCGAGGTGGGGCCCACGGCCAAGAGGGCCACCCGCCTGGCCGCCGCGGGCCGCTGGCTTGCGCGCCGTCCGAGGGTCACAGGCGTGATGCTTGAGCGCTTCCTGGGGCACTGCACTTTCCAGCTCATGGGCGAGCGCTCCCTGCTGAGCATCTTTGGCTCGTGCTATCGCTTTGTCAGGGTGCATTATAAGCAGAAGGTCCGCTTGTGGCAGTCAGCCGCGCGGGAGTGTGAGCGGCTGTCAGCTTTAGTCCGTTTTGCTCGTACCAACCTGCGTCGGCCGTGGAGCCCCACGGCCCACATGTTCGACTCGTCGGAGACAGGCCTTGGGATCGTCCAGGGCGTTTTCGACGAGAAGCTCATCGCCGGCACTGGCCAGCACAATGAGCGGTGGCGTTTCAAGCAGCCCCATGCGCTCGCGAGGGGCGTGCGTGCGGGAGCTCTCTGGCACTTCCGAGATGTGATCGAAAATGTTGAAACAGTACTCCCTGTCGCACCGCCGCCCCCTCGCCCCTGGAAGAGAAGGCGCGGGTTCCCGGAGGTCCCCACAAAGTTGCTCGAGAAGGACTCCTGGCACACCATCCTGTCAAAGCCCTGGTTTCGGGACGAGCACATCACCCTGCTGGAGGCCCGTACTGGAAGATTGGTTTGCAAGTCTCTTGGGAGGTCTGTTGGGAACCGCAACAAGAAGCACCTCATCCTCGGGGACTCCATGGGCTCCATCTTGGCCTTCTCCAAGGGGCGCAGCGGGGACTATCGTATGCTGGGTTGTTGTAGAAGTGTTGCGGCTTACACGGTCGCCCTCAATTGCAAGTTCAAATGGCGCTGGGTCGTGTCTGAAGTTAATCACGCTGATGCGCCTTCTCGGATGTTCGAACCCTCAGCCCCGCAGCGGGCACACCATGGACGTAAATCTTTCCCTTCATCTTCTTCTACCTGTAACCACTTGGCTCACAGTGGGGAGTTTCCCACGATCGATGCTCCGAGCACCGACTCGGACGCCAGTTCCAACGAAGGCGACGTCAGTTCATGTGCTGAGGCCCGCGGGACCCGCGGCCAACCGCAGGCGACCCCCGGCGCCGCCGGAGGGCGTGTTGTCCGTCGTTACAGCATCGACGAGCTCATCGAGATCGGCCGCGCCTCCATTGGCAAACCTGCTTCAGCCGCCGAGGGGCCACCCTTCGGCGCAGCGGAGTCGCCGTCTGCGGGGGGACCGTGCCAAGGCTCGAAGGGCGAGGCGCGCTGTCCCAGCGGGGGGTGTTACTCCCGGGCCGCTCCTGCTCAAGAGGGACCCTCACCAGCTCAGTATCCTGGAGCAGGCGTCGGTGCAGCCCCAGCAGGCGGCCACGCACAGGGCGACCTACGCCGAGTTCGCCAAGTGGGCCGCGAACGAGGGCATCCCACTGCACTCGGACGAGGACGTGGACGCGGCGGCGGTCGACTACCTGGACGCGATCTACCTGCAGGGCTACGAGGCGTCATCGGGGGACAAGCTCCTCGGGGCCCTCAAGTTCATGAGGAGCGGAGGCCCTCGCCCTCTTGCCCTGCCGCTGACGCGGATGAGGAGGGCGCTGAGGGGCTTCCGCAAGTCCGCCCCCGGCGCCTCTCGCTTTGGGTTGCCTTGGGAATGGACGGCCGCCATTGCGGGGACCTTGCTGGCCACGAAGCGGCGGGATGCGGCCCTCTGCTTGCTGGCGGCCCACGATACGTATTCCCGACCTGGGGAGATTACGGACCTGCAGGTTGGGGATGTAGCGTTGCCTGCGCCCCGCCTCCGGGGCTACCACCGCCTCTGCCTTGTCATACGGCCGGAGGAGAGGGGGCAGCCGCGCAAGACGGGGAGCTTCGACGACACTGTCTCGGTCGAGGACCTGGACGCGCATATCTCGACCCACCTGGTGCAGTTGGCGAGGGGGCGGGACCCGAGCGAGAAGCTGTTCCGCCTGTCGATCAGCCAGTACAAGGACGCGTTCGAGGACGCCGCCGACCTCGTCGGGCTTGCCGCCGAGCAGCTCTGCACTTACCAGGTGAGGCACGGAGGTGCCTCGAGGGATGCCATGCTGAAGAGGCGCGACCTCTCCGAGATCCAGAAGCGCGGGGGCTGGAAGACGTTCAACTCCGTCAGACGCTACGAAAAGTTTGGGAAGGTGCAGCAGGCGATCAACCGCACGCCGTCGGACACCCTGACCTACAGCCGTCTCGCCGTGCAGTACCTCGACGAGTGGCTCCATGGACGTTCTATGCGTCTCAACCGACCTCCTCGGACGATAGGCCGTCGCCTAGTCGGAAAGCGGCGGAGGTCTTCGCAGGCTCCGGGAGGCTAGCCAAGGCGCTCGCTCGTCGGGGAATTCCGTGTGAAGGTTGGGACATACTGGACGGACCGTCGTGTGACCTCACACTCTCAGGCGCACAGAACAGACTGATAAGGGGCATCCGCCGGCGCAGGCATTGCCATCTTCACTTTGCGCTGCCCTGTCAGACCCTCTCGCGTGCACGGCGTCCCGGAGGCTCTGGACCTCCTCCTCTCAGGTCAAACGATTTTCCTTGGGGCTACCCGGACCTGGAGGGCACGGGCCTCAGCAAAGCAGTTGCCGCAAATAAGCTCATTGCGTTTGTAATCAAAGCCTGTCGGCTAGCTGCGAAGAAAAGGTATCACAGTTACGATCGAGAGTCCTCTCACGTCAATTTTGTGGGTGATTCCCGAAATCATACAGTTGCTTACAGAATTGCACTTTTCCATCGCTCGGCTTGACTTCTGCATGTTCGGAGAACGCTGGCGAAAAGCCACAAAATTTGTTGGCACTGTCCCTGGCCTCAGCTCGCTGACAAGAAAATGTACTACGTCGCTTTGTTCTAGAACTAAGTTGCCACACTGGGCGTTGGAGGGCAAAGACCCCACAGGAGTCTTTTGGACAAAGCGCGCAGAACCCTACCCTCCCGCCCTTTGCTCACTGCTTGCCAAGACAATTGCCAGAGCACATAAGGTGGGATAGGGCAGTCGCACTGTGCTCACTCTCGTTGCAGCAGGCTGTCCAGGCTCGTGGCAGCTCAGTGCATTCAGTTGGTCAGGTAATCCTTTCTGAGCTCTGGCACCGGTGAAAAAAACATCATCGACCTTGCACTACTTGTAGATTTGGGTCTCGAGGTTTTGTGAGGTGCCACTTGCCCGTAACAATTACGGTTCAAGTCACGCTGCTTCCCCCTCCTCCCCTCCGCCTCCTCTTCACCTTTTTTCAAAGGGCAGTCGCACTGTGCTCACTCTCGTTGCAGCAGGCTGTCCAGGCTCGTGGCAGCTCAGTGCATTCAGTTGGTCAGGTAATCCTTTCTAAGCTCTGGCACCAGTGAAAAAACATCATCGACCTGATTATGATGACGAGGAGGAGGAGGCGGAGGAGGAGGAGGAGGAGAAGGAGGAGGGGGAGGGGGACAGGACGGGGAGAGGGGAGAGGGCAGGGGCAGGAGGGCAGGGCGAGGAGGGCACCAGGACATTACTTGCAGGCTCTGCACGGAGCACATCTTCCAAAAGCACCTGGCTGCATACTCCCATGCATCGGCTTCCGACCACAGCGACGACCACTCAGCACCCAATGCAGCCACCGCAACCCATACCCCAACCCCAGCCGAAAATGCCCCCACCAGGACCCACGTCAGCTACTGACAGCGAAGCCCCTTGGCACTACAACGACTCCTGCAGCTCAGAGGTATCACCATTTACTCCTAAGTCCCTGCCATCACACTTACAGCATGACCTACACTGTCCGCGGAGATGGACAGCATATGCCGCCGACGACGACGAATTTGAACTGGTAATCGACAACAGCGAGCACGATAACACGTACACTTACCGATTACCCAACGACCATTTGTTCATTAACAAGTGGCACCGATTTTCGTCAAGTTCAATTCCGAATGCTTCACCAGCGTTACCCG
>CAUYUJ010017362.1:109554-179554 GCA_963575745.1 Prorocentrum cordatum | reverse complement strand
CCGTGCGGTGAGGTATTTGGGGATTTTCGAGGTCACCGCACGGTCTGTCCCCGCACGGTGCTGGGAACTTCGAACCAAACCTTTCTTCGCTGCGGGAATACTCGCGACGGGGGGTTATTGGCCGTTTTCGGCTCCGGGGTGCCTTTGCTGGGCCCAGGGGCCGTCAACAGAGCAGCCTGGGGCCGAGGCTAGCCGTGGCCAGGAAAACCCTTTCGTTCTTGCTTCAGCGGTCCTTAACGGTAGCGCGCAACAGGAGGACGGGGTGGAGGAGGAGGGGGAGGAGGATGCACGAGCCTCAGGCGGCGCGTGTGACCCGCCGCCCGCGCTCGCCGCGCGCCCCACGCGCGACGGGCTCGCGCTCTCAGCGAGCGCCCGCACGCCACGGCCCCTCGGGCTCGGCGTGCCGCCAGCGCGACGGCCTCACGGGCCACACAGGCCGTCGGCCCGCCGCGCCAGGAGGAGGGGAAGCTGGCCGTCACCCTTCACTCCTGAGCGGGTTGATGGCCACCGCGACCTTGCCCGAGATCGCAGGGGCGAGCCGCCTCTCCAGGCGCGCCACGGCCAGCAGCCCCTTGGCCGACGCGCGGCCGCACGGCGGCGCGAAGCTGGAGGCCCTGGCCGCCCCCAAGGCTCCGCAGGCGGCGCACGCGACCAGCGGCATGTCGCGGCGCAGCTCGACGTCACGCTCGGGCTCGATGCGCACGAGCACGTGCGTGCTGAGCCCCCTGGCGGCCAGCTCGGCGTTGTGCTGGAGCGCCGCTGGCACGATGGTGCCTGGGCACTCGCCTGAGCGCTCCACCCAGCGGCAGCGGCTGCACCACCGCTTGCCAGGCTCCCCGCGCCAGGCACAGGAGAGCCTGGCGGCCGGCTGCGCCAGCAGCGCCTTCGGCGCGGGGCGCTGCGGCTTGGCCACGCGGTGGGTGGTGTCCCTGCCGTCCAGCGCGCCGCCCACCGCCGAGACCCAGAGCGCGACGCCCTCGACCAGCTTGTCGGCCATGACGAGCCTCCTGCGATCCTGCTGGCGGATCCGTCCTGCCGCCGCCGCCGACTTGGCGGCCTTGTCCGCCATGCCGTTGCCCAGCCAGTCGCGGTACGAGATCTTCCCGTGGGCGACCATCTCCCTCTGCGTCTGGTGGGCGGGGACCTTCCTGACCTTCAGCCCGCCGTCGCCCAGGCCGCCGAAGTCCTCCAGCTTGGCCCAGACCTCCCTCCAGAGGTGGGCCCACGCCGCGCCGTGCGCGGTGGTGCGCCTCGGGCCCAGCTCCAGCAGGCCGCGGTGCACGAAGCCGCTGTCCACGACGACGGTGACGGGCGGCACCGCGAACCTGAGGACCATCAGGAGCGCCATGAGCTCACCGCCGTTGATGTCGACGTGGGGCTCGCACAGCATCCCCGACGCCCCGCACAGGAAGGCGTCGGCGTCGGCCTCGAGCGCGATGACGGCCCAGGCGACGCTCGCGTACTGCTCGAAGTCGCCCTCGTACTGCGAGCCGTCCAGGTAGAGCTCGCCAGAGGGGAAGAAGCCGTCGCTCTCGCCCAGCCAGCAGACGTGCGGCGACGGGGCTGGCTTGACGATGCCAGTCGGCGCCGCCCACAGCACGCGCTCCAGCAGGCAGCGCACTTCGGGCAAGTCCGACCTCGCCGCCAGCTCGCGCATCTTGTCGGGCAGCCTCAGCTCTGGCGGCCAACCCGCGCAGCTGCCACAGTGCCTGTGGAGCAGGGTGCCGACCTCGCCGCACAGCAAGCACGAGTCGTCCGAGGCCATGCCCTTCTCGTACTTGCGGCTCTGGCACCACTGGCCGTCGGTGACAACGGATGCTAGATACCCTCGCTCTTTCAGCGTGAGCTTGATGGATGACTGCTTGCCTTCCATGGGATTCGGTCCATGGTTCGTCTGCACTGTTGCTCGTCCATGGCGTGGCGACGCTGGCCGCTGTCCAGCGGGTCCTGACCTTTCGAGCACAGCAGAAACAGGCGACGTAGACCCCTGGCCAGCGGGTCCTGACCTTTCGAGCTCAGCATGTGGCGACGCGACCGCTGGCCAGGGGGTTCTGACGCCGAGCTCGGCAAAGCTTGGCAACGTCGACCGCTGGACAGCGGGTCCTGACGCCAACTCTGGGCAGACCGCCATCGCCAACGGAGGGACTGAGGCAGCGTCGGCGACACCAGCTGAGGCCACCGCGGCGCGCCTGGCAGGCGTCTCGTCGAACTGCTCCTCCGCGCTGATCATGGACTGCGCGTGCCGCGCCGCCTGCACGTCCCACTCGTCAGGGTCCTGCACTGCCAGCCGCATCATGTTGGCGTGGTAGCGGGCTCTGATGCGCTTCCTGGCCGACCAAGCCGACTCGCAGAGGTCCTGGGCCATCTTCAGCCTGGCCACGCCGAGGTTGTCGATGTCGAGGGAGCGCGCCGTCTCGGTGACTAGCGGCAGCCACGTGCCGTGCGCCAGCAGGTCGGCCACGTAGGAGACGCAGAGCCTTAGCCAGTGGGCCTTGTTACCATCCTCGTCAAGCGTGGCGATGTCCTGGATCCAGAAGGTGGTGTAGGCCCTCAGCCGCTTCTCCAGCACCATGCGCGCGTGCACAGCCGCCCTCCTCACAGGATCTTGATCCTTGGCCTCCATGACAGCCAGCTGCCGACCGAAGACGCCCTTGCGGCTGACGGCACCCGAGGAGGTCATCGTGATCAAGGGCGCGATGACCCCCCCGCTCGCGAGGTGCTCCAGGCCAGGCCCTTTGCTAACCTCACGCCATTGCCATGCTTGAACTGCTCGCAGGAGAATGCGCTTGACCGACCACGGCCCCAGCTCGAAGACATGAATGTCGTAGCCCTCATGCGTGCGCCACAAAGTAGGGCTCAGCACCTGCCAGCCAACTCTCTCGAGCGTGAGCCTCACCGCGCTGAAGGGGCCCTTGACCTGGCACCAGCTCGCCGCCTGGCAGCAAGTGAGGCCGTAGGCGATGATATGCTGCGGGATCCAGCACTCCCACGCCGCGCGCAGCATCATCAGCACTGGGAGCAGCGTGGCCCTGATCATCGGGTCCAGCATGGGCGTCAGCATAAGCGTCAGCGTGCGCGAGCGACCGTCAACGCTGGGGGCCACTGCCTTGAAGGTCGCCGTGCGCAGCGTGTCCAGCCCCATGGTGGCGCAGCCCGTGACCGCGACGCCGTAGGTCACGCTGGGCTCGATCCCAGCACGGGCCACCTTGCGCACGGCCTTCTTGCGCCCAGCCCCAGTCTTCAGGATGGCCACGCGACGCTGGCGTAGCCCTGCTTGAACCAGCTTCTCCTGCCGCACCTTGCGCACGATGCGCCTGCCGCAGGCGAAGTCGATGCCCAGGTTGCGCTCGCCCTTGACGGAGAGCACGCCGAGGGGACGGCGTAGCCGAGCGGCCAGGGCGTGCCGGCCTGCTGGGAGGTTGGAGAGCGCCCTCGACTTCTTGACCGCCACGTTGAGGTCAACATCCAGCAGCAGCATCTTGAGCTCGAACGCTGCTTCTGCCACCTCCTTAGTCACACGCACGAGCCCGCCAACTCGGTGCAGCATGAGGTCGTCTACGACGACGGCCAGAGAAACTGTCGGGTGATGTAATACCAGGCGATCCAGCGGCCCGATCAGAATAAGCTTCAGCAGCGCCGTCGCAAAGCCATCACCTGGGAGGATCGACTGCCTGGCCTCGATCACGCTCGAGGCCGCGTTGCCCATGCAGAGGACCCGAGGCGCGCAGTAGAGCTCCAGCGTCAGCTTGAGCTGCCAGAGGGGAAACCCCGTGGCGACGGCGGCGTCCAGCAGCCAGTGGTGGCGCACCTGCTCGAACGCCTTGAGCAGGTCGAGCAGCACCGCCACGGCCACCCACGACTCGGCGTCCCCGCAGTCGGCACCGCGCTGCGTGGCCCACTCGCCGATCGCGGCCTGGTGCCACACCGCACGCTCGCAGCTGCGGCCAGCAGCTGCCCACCAGTAGGGGCGGTCGTTGTCCTGCTCCCACTTGCGCGCGACGCCTCGGCGCAGCCGCGCCTGCACCCTCGCCAGCACCATGATGACGGCGATGGGCCTGACGCCGCCGAGCCGCTTCTGGATGAAGCCGATCTTGGTTGTCATGAGCGGCCAGGCTGCTTCGCGCTCGACGGCCAACAGGATGTCGATCAGCACCTCCAGCGCTTCGTCGCACAGCTCGTCTAGCTGCCGCGGCCGAACGGAGCAGAAGGACATGCCCGTGCTGCCCTTGAACGAGCGCAGCACCTTGCGGAGCTCGGGGACCGTGGGCCTGGGCGGCCTCTCGCCGAGGTCGGCTGGCCACTGCAGCCGCACTTGCTCACAGGTGGTCCTCCACCAGCGGCTCCACTCGACCTCCAGAGCCGTGACCTGCTGCCCCAGGTCCATGGGCTCGAACAGCTGCTGGTGGTCGTCGGCGCCCTGGCCGCCCACGGCGTCGCCGTACGGGCTGGAGTCGAACCCGACGGGCAGGCGGGACACCGCATGTAGACCACTTCCACCGCCTTCGGCCTGCTTCTCGACCCAGTGCTGGAACTGGACGGTGCGCTGGGCCATGTCCTTCTCAGCCATGTCGAGCGCCACCGCTTGCGCCCCAGCGCGCAGCTGCAGCAGCTCAGCGGGGGTCAGCGCCGCCAAGCGCAAGTTGCTAAGCAGCGACCACCATGCTACAGCTTGGGGCAACACCTGAGGGCAGGACAGAACCTCGCCAGCATCAGGTGCCGCCTTCACTGTGGCTGGGGCTCTGTCTAGCAGCCTCCGCGCACCTCGAAGAGCGTCGAGACGCGCGTTGGGCTGCTCCACGTCGGCGATGTCCCGCAGCAGGCTGGCAGCACGGTGCATCCATGTCGCCTCAGCCGAGACCCGCGGCCAGCGGGCGCCACTCACGGGCAGCCGCCGAAGCCAACGTGGCTCCACGGGGCGAGCTCGCCCCTTGTGCTTGAAACTGTCCTCCTCGACCTGGTAGATGTCGATCCACTCGTCCTCGGCTGCGTCGAGGAACCTCTGCCATGCGTCGGTGAGGTTACCCTTGACGTCGGTGCCACCCTTGACCTGATCCCGCACACACTCCTCCAAGTGGCACGATCTTCCCTCACTCACGGGCCCAGCAACGGGCGGCGGTGAGGTGCCACGGGAAACGTCCAGGCACTCCGACTCCTGCGCGCCTGCCAGCACGCTCTGCAGCTCGTGACCGATCTCGGCCCAGCGGTCGCCGTGTGCGACGCGAGCACATCCAGCAGGCCGCTGGACAGGGAAGGGCTTGGGCACTGGCACGACCCGAACCCACGGCCGTTGGCGACACGCCTCCAGCTCCAGGATGACTGGCTTGTGCGGGTAGACGGGCGACCCGCTGACCACGCTGATGCTGGTCACCTTGAGCCCACGCGAGACGATGAACATGTCGATCGTCCGCTTCGACTGCGCACAGGTGGGCTCCAGCGTGTCGACGACGACCGCGTCGAAGAGCCGCAGCACGCCTGACTTGGCCAGCTCCTGCTTGGTACAGTTGAAGTCGCCCCCGACCACGTATGGGCGACCGTACTCGCGCAGCCTGCAGGCCAGGTCTCGCAGCATCTGGGCGTTGAACGCGTTGACGCCGACGCCTGACTGCAGGTAGATGTTGGCCATCACAATGCCGCCTCGCAGCAGCCCCGAGTGATGGAGTACTTGCACGCGCCCTTCTTGAAGCACAGAAGGCCGCGACCCCAGCATGGTGGCAAGGCCATGCTCACTGCGCACACAGGTGAGCAGCCCCCCAGTTGCCAGCCCTCCGGCCAGCGATTGGACCGCGGCAGCACCACATGCTCGAAGCCCACGACGGCGAAGCTCCCCTTCAGCGTCCGCCGTGCGCGCCTCTCCCAGCCGCGTCTCTTGGAACAAAATTGCGTCGCAGCTCGTCAGCTCCTCGACCAGGCACTTGTCGATGTTCGAATACGCATTCATATTCAACGTGACGACACGCCAGGAGCTGCTGCGGCTAAAGCTTCCGCCGCTTGGACTCCATCGCGGCGACGTGCTGTTGCTGCAGGTGGGTCTGCAACTCCTCGAGGAACTTCCGCTTCTCCGCGTCCGTGCCGATGAAGTCCTCCGCCGCGGCCTTGAAGGTGTCGCCCGTCGCGAAGGCCAGGGGGTCGCTCTCCAGGTCCATGTCCTCGGACTTGCCCACGGGCTTCTCAGCGGCATCGTCGGCTGCCCCAGCGGCGGCGGCAGCGCGGCCTGCAGGTGCAGCTCCTCCATCGCATCCTCCAGCAGCGACTGGTTCAGGTGGCGCGGCAAGCGCGGACACACCTGCCAGCAGCGCTTGGAGAGGTCCCAGCAAGGACTCTGGAAGTTGGACGCCCTGGCTCTCCGAAGAGGTTCCCACGAGCGTCCTGAGCTTCTCCACGTTGCCGAGGATGCCGCTGAGATCTGCTCCTCCAGCAGCTGGCTTGGGCTCGGCGCCGTTGGCGAGCGCGGCCTTCGCCTTGGAGACGGCCTCGTCCAGCTCGAGCTGCAGCTGCGCGACCTTCTCCTTCTGCTGGAACGCTGCCTGCAGCGCCTCCGTAACCATCTTCTGCTTCTTGTTGTAGTCCGCCTTGGCCTGCTGGAGCCGCTTGCAGGCCTCGTCGGCTGCGACCTGCGCAGACTTGACGGACTTGACATCAGACAGCACGCCCAGCTGCTGCTGCAGCAAGAAGCGCGACTGTCGCAGGCTGTGCTTGTCGCTGGCGGCCAGCGTGACGGACAGCAGCTCGAAGTCGTCGTCACTGAGGGCCATGAAGCGGTCGCGGGCCTCGGGCGAGAGCTTGGGCGGCTGCGCCCCAGAGCCCCCGCCACCTCCACGCTTCGGGCTGGCCATCGTATGCCAAGGGCGGGAGTCTGCACCACCGTCCGCCCACGCCCCACGCGCTGGAGGAGGGCCAGAACGAGGAGCAGGTACACGATTGGTCGGCCTGCAGCCCGTGCACCCCGCTTGCCGACACTTCGCGCGCCAGCCCAGGTTCTTGTAGTGGCAGCGGTTGCAACGCCAACTCGTCCCCTGAGCTGCGTCACGCGCTGCACCAGCGCCAGCTCCTGCCATGGCTCTGCAGCAGGATGCGTTCGAGCCGACAGGAACGGGAAAGGCCTCCGTTTACCCACCGACCCGAGCGCGAGGAGGGTGGCCAGGAGACGACGCCAGGCTTCAAGAAGCCTTGCCTGCCGCGGACTAGCGGTATCCGCTTGGTTCCCAGAGGAACCCTGCATCTTGAGCCAAAATGGCTACGGAGGAGGGGGAGGAGGAGGAGGAGGGGGAGGAGGGGGAGGAGGAGGAGGAGGGGGAGGAGGAGGAGGAGGAGGAGGAGGAGGAGGAGGAGGAGGAGGCGGATGACTGCAGGCAGGCGCGAGTCGCACGTCGCCCCAGCACCACAGGCGCGCGGGAGAGCGGTTTGCGTGCCCCCATCGCAGGTGAGCTCGGCGAGGCAGAGACGGTTGCCGCGGGTGCGCGGTGCCGTGGTGGGCGCCGCGGCCTCCAAGAAGGACGGTCCCCGCACGCGCCCGTCTGCGCGCGAGCACGCTGTTGCCTCTCCTGTCCACGCTCGGCGTCCAAGGCAGGAGGAAGAAGGAGGACGACGGGGAGGAGGACACTATAGTAAGGCAGCATGAGGGCGCGATGCGTTCTCGAGCGACGCCAGTTCTCGCAGGCATGAGTGGACGAGGGACCTGCACAGGCCAGGTGTATCAGAAGCTCAGCTACTAAGATCTTAGCTACAATCATTCGGGATAGGTGGGCGAGGCAGCGGGGAAAAGGGAAGACGAGGGGGTCAGGGCCAAGAGCGGGGCAACACGGGCCAAAACCTCAGACGACTCGACCTGTCCGAGCCGCCGGAACCAGGGGTTTCGGCTCCTTTTGGGCGGCGCCAAATGGGGGGCGATAGATTGGGGTAGCGAGGGTTGACGAAAAGGTGCCCTGCAGGGCCCCGAAAGGAGCCCGCAGGGGGCCTCTCGGGCCCGACAAGGGCACCTTTCTTCCCCCCGTCAGTTCGCGCCCACCGGCTTCTCATCCTGACTCGATTTTCAACCGGGGCTCAGAAACGGCCTCCATTGACTTGGCATCGCTCGGACGTGTGCATTTTTCCTGCGGCGAGGACCATCGAGGAGCAGCCTGGATCCATTGGCGAAAAAAGCACGCACGAAACCGAAAAAAACACTGGGCAGGGACGTCCGAGCGATGGCCAGTTGAGGAAGCGAAGAGATGGCCCGAGGCGCGTGGATTGGCGGCGGGCCGCGTCTCCGCGCAGGCCCGGCGCGCTCCGTCGCCGGGTCAAGCGGCATTGGCGCCATGCTTCGGGAGCTATGCTTCAGGAGGGAAAAAGCACACAGACACAATTAATCGTCGATCCCCAGGAAAATATGGAAAAAGATTGGCAGTGAGGGGGGGAAGACGAAAACCAAGAAAATACGAGAAGCTATGGGGAATCGTGTTATTTGTGTGTATTAATTTGCGTGTCCCAGGGCCCCTTCAATGTTCCCCGAGCCGTGGATCTGGCTCCCGCGCGCCAGCTCCACGGATCCGTAATCCATGTAAGCATGTGCCCGGCTCGAGACGCCGAAGGTTGCGCGGAACTTTTTGGCGAGATCGCTTCGAGCCGCCAGAGGCCTGGGGATGAGAGGCGGAGGCTGTTTTTTTGTTGAAGGTTTGGGCGGCAACGGCCGCGATCGGCCCCCTCCCACCCTCTCCCCGCCCCCGGATCGCTTCACGCTATACTGCCCGCATCTGCAAAGATGTCTGGCGGATTACGCAGGGATGTCCGAAGATTTCCGGTGCCCCCCCGCCGCAATGAAATCGAGGGCGGGGAATGCCCCCCCCTTTTCCCCCGATCACGCCCGATATCGCGAATAGTTCCATTTCACATTAAATCTGACATGCAAAATACTGCTTAAGAAGAAGAAAATAATAACATGCTCGAGGAGACAGAGGCTAACAGAGTTTCGGGCGATCGCGGGCAGGGGGGAGCTCAGCCCAGCGAGGTGCCCTTGCGGGCCCCGGGACCGTGGCGGAGGGGGGCAGAGGATCGGGGAGGGATGGAGGGGGTCAGAGGATCGGGGGTGGCAAAGAGGGAGGTGATGATTATGGGGGGGATATCATGGGGCGGGGGCCATGATATCTCCTCTGATGTCATGGCGCCTCTTCGTATTTCAACACGTCCCCGCCCCCCCCCCCCCTGGGCCGTGCACATGCCGCCAGCGATGATTTGCGCCCCCACCTCTTGGATGCCCCCCTCTTGGACGCCCCCGACTGGAGGGGGGCAAAGGAGGGAGTGAGAATGGCAGAATGAAGACGGTGTTTAGACTGCTCGACGGCAGCGGTTCTAGAATGAGCCATGCAATTTGCCGAGAGTACGCATGCATTCCCTTCCTCCGCTCCGGGCTCCCCTCTCTCTCTCTCTCTCTTTCTCTTTCCCTTTCCGTCGCCATTAAAGGAGTCCTGAGGTTTCTCCCCGTTGTGTGGCCTCCCTGACCCTCCACGGGCCCCGACGGCCCTCCGAGGCGCCCCGAAGGCCTCCGAGGCGCCCCGAAGGCCCCCCGAGGCGCTTTGAAGGCCTCCGAGGCCCCCCGAGGGCCTCCGAGGGCCCTTCGCCCGAAAGCCTCCCTGGAGCATGACGGGCACAGAGGCCGCCGCCCCGCGCGGAGGGCGCTGCGCGGAGGGCGCCGCGCGGCGGGCGCCTCCGACAGGCATGGAGCGCACACGCCGCGGGCCGTTGCGGGACGCCGCGGCGCGCTGCTCGTCTCGGGGAGCAAGCAGTGACAGAAACATAAATTGTCGGAGGTCCGCGCGGATTTCTTGGATCGGCGCCGGGCTCCCCTCCCTGGCGCGCGGAGCATGCTTGGGGGCGGCGCCGGGGGCGCCGCCAGGGATGGACCAGCGCAGATTCGAGAAATCCGCGCGGGCCTTCGAAAGTTAGTGTTTATGCCATGGTCTGTTCCTCTTACAGTCGAGACGCTGGAATAAGGACCGCTTTGGGTTCGGAAGGGGCTCGTTGTTCCTTGGGTCATTCCGTGGTTGCTCCTCTAGCCCTCTTCGTGCACCCTGGCGCAATTGGTGCCAACGAAAGGGGCCCCGTTCCTTGTTTTAACGTTCCTAATGGCAGCAGCTTGACTGTACAGTGGGGGCGCGCACCAAGAAACCGTCTGGGCTTCGTCAGGGTACCCTGGGTTTCTTCGTTTCCAGAGATGCGCGCTGACTTCTCCCGATCGTTCAGAGACTGTTGCGCCGTGGGTACCCGACGTTTCTCCGACTGGCTCCCTTGGATAAGACCCCAGGCCCTGGGCAAGAAGCTTCGAGGACTTTCAGGGCTGGGCTTCCTGCGAGGGGTTCTGGCGGCCGCGTCCCCACTGTGTCGTCGCCGTGCGGCGCGGCGCGCCGCCGCGCGGGCCGCCTCGGCCTCGCCGCGCGGGCAGCGCTATGCGCGGCGCTCGCGGGCGCCCTGGTGGCCCTGGGGAAACCAGCAGGCACCGATGCCGCCACTCCCCGGGGCCTCTCCCGGGGCGCGTCCCGACCAGGACTTCGAGGCGAGTCCGGCGGTGGCGACGAGGGCCTCCCACGAGGCCCAAGAATCAGGAGGGACAAGGACACACAGACACAGTGAATCGTCCATTCCCGAGAAAGTATGGGAAGATATGGGAAGTGGGGGGGAAGACGAAAACCCAAAGAGTATGGGAAAATATGGGGAATCCTGTTGTTATTTGTGTCTGTTTATTGAATCGCTTCGCTCATTCCGCCGGCCCATTTCGCATGACTGAGCCTCTTGGGGCCGCTGGGGGGCCTCTTGGGGGCTTTGGGGGCCTCTCAGGGGCCTCTTGAGGCCTCCTGGGGGCTTCTTAAGGCCGAGGGCTCGAAGTTTTGTTTTGTGTTCCCCCTTTGGGGCATCGCTTGGGGCCCTCTTGGGCCCCTCTTGGGCCGTCTTGGATGCCTCTGGGGCCGTCTTGGAGCCCTCTTGGGCCATCTTGGGGCCTTCTTGGGAGCTTCTTGGGCCCTCTTGGGGCGATCTTGGGGGCCTCTTGGGCCGTCTTGGGGCGTCGGGAAGCCGAAAAGATGGACACGCCAAAATCTGCCCAAAACCTAAGGAAAAGTAATGAATTTTGCCTCTTGGGGCCCTCTGGGGAGTGCTCTTGGAGGCCTCTTGGGGCGTCTGGGGGCCATCTTGGGCGTCTTGGAACGATCGTGTGGCATCTCGGAGCACTCTTGAGCCATCTTGGAGGGCTCTTGGCGGCCTCGTGGCCCTTCTTGGGGCTCTCTGGAGGGCCACGGGGGCGGCGCCCAGGAGGAAAACCATCTCTGATCCGAGTCTGCCGGGGATCGCCCGGGGTACTATTCGTCCGGACCCCCAGGGGACGCCCCGCGCGCGCGAAGTAGAGGTATTATTTAGCAGTTACCGGAGATCTTAGTACGCCTCTGGCCCGTTGGGCCGGCGAATTTGTGTGTCCCAGGGCCCCTTCAAAACAGGGGGGCACGAGGGAAGGGTGGAGGCATGGGTGCTTCCTCCTCCGAGGCCTGCGCGGCGGGGCTGCCCGGCCCGACCGCCCGCCCGGGGCCACGGGGCCCGCCGAGGCGGCTCGAGGAGCAGCGGGCGGTGGCCGGCTGCGCGCGAGAGTGGCCCTTGGCCGGGGGTGGCCTTCGGTGCGGACTCCCCCTCTCTCCAGCAGTGGCGAAGCGTCTTGGCTCACCTTTCGGCCCACCCAAACGTGTTCTAAGAACCTTTTGTGGTTTGCACCAAATGTTCTTAGAACATGTCTGGCTGGGACTGGTCTGTTTTATCACATCGGGCTCACGTTACAAGAACATTGTTTCTGTTATAAGAACATGTTGGGGTTCTAAGGACATGTCGTGGTAGGGCTAAAGGAATGCCGGGACGGTCGGTCCCTGCTCAAGACTCTGGCTGTGGGGGCATCACGCCAGGAGGACAGCGCAGCCATCTTCTGGCTCCAGAGGTCCTCGTCGGGCCCCTGGGGCCGTCGAGAGACGGCTCGGGCTGGAAAGCTGGTCCTGGGGAAGGGGTCCAGACCTTTATTGGGGGTCCGCGCTGTGAGAAGAACAGGGCGTCGGGAATCTGGGCTTGGCCCCCCCCACCCCGCGGCCCTGGAACGCCCCGCACCAAAGGTCACCTCTGCCCAGGGCCATTGGCGTGCAGCCGACGCGGAGGAGGTTGGAGACGACCAGCTGGAGGGCTTCCGCTGCCAGCACGGCCACCACGCGGCGGGCGGCCCGGCAGTGGTTGTGGGCTCGTGCGAGTGCGACGCAGGCTGGGGCCGGGCTGGGTTGACGGACCCCTTGAATTTCTTGAGAGGGGCTTGTACGCAGTACCACTGTGTTGACGATCGAACGTGCCAAGAGGTGTTGGAGCCGCTTGGGATCCACGGCTCTACTTGTCCCGTGAGAAGCTGGAATTGCTATTGCGGTTGGGAGCGGGCATTCTACAATTGGGGACAGGGCTGGGACACCCCCAACCACGCGAAGCCAGGTGCCAAGTGCATGCCGAAGAGGAAAGAACTGCAAAACTATAAATGTTCGAAGCTACGCGCGAATTGTCTCGGATCGGCGTCCGGACCCCCTCCTAGCGCGCGGAGCACGCTAGGGGGCGTTCCGCGCGCCAGGGAGAGGGTCCCAGCGCCGCTCCACGAGAGCCGCGCGGAGGTCCGAAAGTTCATGGTGATGCCTTGCTTTCGTCCTCGAGCATGGGCATCATGTACACCTTCTCTGTCTGGCTCTCCGTGTGGCTGGTGTTCGTCGGGGAGCGCGCGTGGGGGTACGTTCTGATCCTAGCGGCGGTGCTGCTGCCCGTCGGCCGCCACAAGGCGCGGTGCGACTGCAACGACCCTTCCATCTGGAACGTGTTTCGTAGGATGTTCAGGTGAGCGACGCAAAGAAAGGGGGTCGTCTCCACCGACATTGGCGCGTAAGCTGCCCACAGAAGGTCCCGCGTGAGCGCCCTCGTCTCCACGGTGGCGAGCCACGACGGCAGCCCGCGTAAGCCGCGGCGTAAGGTCGTCGTGTCATCTCGCGTAAGACTCGCTTTTGATGGTCGCTCAGGTGCCAGCGCGGAAGCAACGCCCAGGCCCGGGCGTGCGCCGGCCAGTGCCTGGGCAGGGAGGGCTGGCAGGACATCCTGAAGGACGACGTCGCCTGGAGTCTGTACGTCGTGGAGCTCGGCGTGTGGCTCTACGCCCTCTTGATCGCCCTGTGGATCGTCACCGTCTCGATCTCGACGATGATCATTGCGACGATCGTCGTCATCACGTTCGTGGTCGTCGCCGTGGCGGGAATCTTGATGGCGTGCGGCGAGGGGATGGGGGAATGCGATGCGGCCGTATGCGGCGGGTGCCAGAACTGCGGCGCCTGTCATTGTGACGCGTGCCCCGCCAACTGTTGTGATGACTGTGTCCATGGGGGAGGCGCGTCAGGCGAGGACACGCTCTTCTGGGTCGGAGGGTCTTATCCATACGACCCCCTGTGGGGCTACGGCGGCTACGGCCACCGGGTGCGTCCGGGTGAGGGACAGGTCGGTTGTTGTGCGAGTCTCTGCTACCCGATAGCGTGGCTGCTGTACGTTTTCCCCGTGATGCCCGAAAATGCTCATGGTGGCATCGTCGGACGCCTCTGCGGAACGCACCAGCACTATCCGTGGTTTGGCCGAAACGTTGGTGGCAACAGCTTCATCGAGTTCTTGTCCCTGCGATGGCGCAGGAGGAGGGATCTGCACGGCGACGGCGCGTGGAGGCGCCGGGTGCAGGAGCTCATCGCGCCCCGGCCAGGTGCACCCCTGGACCGAGGAGCCCAGCAGCATGGACCTGCTCCGCACCAGGAACAGATGCAGGACCAGCGAGCTCGAAGATCGGGGGCGGCCAAGAGGGGAAGTGGTGTCCAGGGGGGGGGAGGGGGGGGAGTATCATGGCGGGGGCCATGATGTCTCCCCCAATCTCATGGCGCCCCTTCTTACTTCAGCACGTCCCTGGCTCCCCCCCGGGGCCGCGCACGTGCCGCCCGCCATGATGTGCGCCCCCCCCTCTGGGACGCTCCCCTCTTGGACGCCCCCGAGAATACCGGAGCAGCGGCAACCGCTGCTGCAGCATCAGCGGCAACGTAAGAGGGCGGGATAGAGGGGACGCGTCGAGCTTAGTCGCCCAGCCGATGGCGAGGAGGAGGAGGAGGAGGAGGCCCACCCAGCCCATGACCATGCGGACTCACTATCGCGGGCCTATCGCCGATCTGTCGGCGATGTATCGCCGAAACCAGGTCGATGTTTCCCCGCTGAGCTGGCCCCCCCCTCCCCCTGACGTTTCCCCTCACAGCAGCCCCGCATCGGGATGACAAACGTCGAGCGAAGGCAGGACCCGTTCGACCAGAGGCGGGACCGCTGCCCGGAGTCCAGCTTCAGGAGCTACCTCGACGGCGAGTGCTGGATCTGCACGGCCGCGGGCGAGGCCAGCCAGTGGGACATGTGGGTGTCGTGCCGCCACATGTTCTGCTCGGGGTGCAGCAGCGAGATGATGCAGAGGCTCGGGGTGGGGGGGGAGAAGTTCACAGGAGGGAAAAAGTTTAGAAGTTCAGAGGAGGGAAAACATACCGTTACCGATGCCAGAGCGTGTTGGGCCGCTCCGAGAGGTGCCTGGAGCGACGCGTCCTCCTCGTGTACGCTCATCGAGGATGAGAGAACCACCATGTCTGTATTGCTGCTGGTTCTCCTAACTCAGGTCCCCTCCCAGATGGTTGGGGGCCCTTTTTTATTGCGAGTCGTACGCTGTCAGCCAAGCGACGTATAATAACATGAGCGCACAAGCAGCCCGCGTAAGGTCGCGGGTAAGCGCCCTCGTCTCCAATGTGGCGTGCCGCGCTGGCGGTCCGCGCAAGCCGCCGCTTAGGACCGCTCCCTCTCCGATCGTCGCTCAGCGGTCTGCCCTGCTGCCTCTCCACCGGAGGCGCATGCCGTGCCCGCTGTGCCGCCAGTGGTCCAGCACCGTGGTGCGCGGCCCGCGCTGTCTGCCGGCGGCGGCGGGCCACGCCGCTCCGGTGGCCCAGGCGGCGGAGGCCACGGCGACGGCGAGACTCGGGCCAACCTCGTTCGCCCCCGCCGCGTCCCCCTCCCCGCCCTCCCCTCCTCACCGTCCTCCCCTCCTCGTCCCTCGTCCCCCTCCTCGCCCCTCCTCCACCACTCCGCATCCCTCGGTCGCCGCCTTCCTGTTCCATCGTCCTCCGCATCCGCCTCCACCTCTTCAGGGGGAGAGGAGGAGGAGGAGGAGGAGGAGGAGGAGGAGGAGGAGGAGGAGGAGAAGGAGGAGGAGGAGGAGAACGACGACGAGGACGACGAGAAGTGCGAGGACAAATGAGCAGAAAGAGGAGGGGGAAAAAGGAGTACCAGGAGCGGGAGGAGAAGGAGGAGGAGGAGAAGGAGCTGGGACAGGAGCAGGGGCAAGGGGGCAGGTACGGGGGTAGGAGAAGACGGCAAGAGTAGGGCGACTAACAACACTAGCCAGGAGAGCAGCAGCCACAACAACAACTACGACGACATCAACAGCAACAATAATAATGTTAAGACTGCTCGCCCTTATATGCTCGAGTGTCCAATAACGCGCATTTCCCAAACCCTCGATACCCGCCCTCTTCGTCTTCGATCGAACCCCATTTGGGGGGTATACCTTTCTTCCCTGCAGGCCGGGCCCCGGCAAGCGGCGGGGCGGCCGCGGACCGTCGGCCTGGCCAGCGGCAGCGCTGATCGGCGGGGCGGCCGCGGACCGTCGACCCGACCCCAAGAGGGACGGACAGGGGACCGACAACGACGACGACGACGACGACGACGACGACGACGACGACGACGACGTCGAAGACGACGGCGACGACGACGACGACGACGACGACGAGCGAAAGCGAGAGCGAGAGAGAACGACAGCAGGGCCACGAAGGGCACGAAGTAGGCCACGAAGGGCGACAGCGGGGACGCGAAGGGAATGCGTATGGGGCCACGAAGAGCACGAACGAGCGGGGGCCACGAAGTGCAGATAATGCGGGGCCACAGAAGGCAACTATGGGGCCAGTGAAGGTAGCAACTGGGCCACGTAGGACAGTGATGGGGGACACAAATGGCGACAGCGGGGCCACGAAGGGCATGCACGTGGGGCCACAACGGGCGCGACTCCTGGGTGCCTGGGTGTCGGGAGCGCAGCGCTTGTGCAAATTGTAGGAAATTCCAACGTAAGGCCATTCTTTAGGAAGTTGCAAGCAAGTCTCCAGCGAGAGCGCGACTCCAGAGCGCCGGAAGAGCGATTCCTGAATAAATTGTAAGGAAGTCCCAAACGAGAGCACGATTCCGGAATAAAATGCGAGGAAGTCTCGGGCGGGAGCGAGGGTCCTGGCTAAATTGTAAGGAAGTCTCAGGCGGGAGCCGTTGTTGTTGTAACCCGGGGGCCAGGGGCCCAGTTTGAGCATGAAGACACCGGTGGGGGGATCAACAATAATTATTTTTCAAGAATGAGAATTCAACAACAACAACCACAACAACAACAACAGCAAACGCAACAACAACAACAACAATAACAACAACAACCGCAACAACAGCACACAAGCAGAAGCAACAACAACATCAACAGCAGCAGCAAGAACAACACTCACACCAAGACCAACACAAACACCAGTAACAACAACACAAACAAAGCCAACGTAAACAGTAGCAGTCACAAAAAAAAACACAACCAGAAGACGAGCAGTACCAAGACCGACAGCAACAACGATAATAACACCAACAACGGCAGAAACAGGAGCACGAACAACAACAACAACAACAACAACAACAACAACAACAACAACAATCACTTTACCCGAACGCTCAGTGTTCTCACCAGTGCCAGGGTTTTCATGCGACGCCAGCCAATACCCCCACTTTGTGGGGGGGCAGTGCAAGCTCTACCAAATATCCACACGACTCTTCGCCACCACCCACACCCAGCTTCCCGCCCTATGACGTTCGGACACTTCACTTCGTGGCCTGCGGACGACCGTGGCTACTACACTGGCGTGGAGTACACACCCACAGAAGTTGTTAAGCCTACGTTCGTACACCCACAGAAGTTGTTAAGCCTTGTTAACCCACAGAAGTTGTTAAGCCTTCCACAGAACATCTGTTGCATATGATGCATATGGTACATGATACACATGATACACATGATACGTACTCGCAAGGGAAGACGTGCAGGTGTTTTTCGAGGACCCAATGGTTTTTGGAGATTTCGGCGTGCGCGCGCAAAAAACGAATGTGTCCCGCATGGTATTATTTGACAGGGATGATGGCCCTGGCAGGTGCGCAACCGTTGTCGCAGAAGTTCGAAAAAGTTGCTCGCAAAAGCCCGTTTGACAGAAATGTTTAAAAAGTGTTGGGTTTCCTACGAATCCGCAAGAGCGCGCGGGATGAGATTTTGACATTTTTTTGTTGAAAAACCATTGGTTTTTTGATGTTTTTATGTTAAAATCGCTCCGAACACTAAGCTTTTGGAAGGATTTCGTCTTGCGCGCGCGAATGTCCACTTTACCTTATTTTTTGCAAGGGATTCTTGAAATTTGATTATATTTGAACAAGAAATTTCATTTTATAGTGTTTTTTGCAAGGGAAAGCGGGGGGGAACAAAACAACCGGATCTGGATGACATCGAATTACTTCAGGCTTCCTCACGAAAATGATGAAAACGTGGCTGCGGCCTAGGCGCGGCGGGGGGGGCGTGCACCAGGGGGCCCAACAATAATTATTCTTTAGAATTAATAATGTTCAACAACAACAACAACCACAACGATAACAGCCACAACACCAACAGCAACAACAACAACAACGACAACACCAGCAACAGGTACAACAACAGCAACAGCAACAGCAATCATCATGTTAAGACTGATTGCCCCGATCTCTTCGCGTGCCATTCAACATGTATATCCCGAACCCTCGTTACCCGCCCTCTTCGTGTTCGATCGGATCCCTTTGAGGGTACATGTTCCTCACCTGTCACGTGCATTCAGTGCAGCCCCTGAAACAGGGGAAGGGAGGACGGATGGAAGGGGGAGGGAGAAGGATGGAGCACGAGAGAAATTTGCAGGGGGGGAGCTGAGAGCAGAAAACACGTGGTAGATCGGCGGGTTGACCCGAACAGGCGGGTCCGGAAGGCGGGCCCAGGCGGCCAGGTCGAGCAGGCGGGTTGCTGAAACGCGAGTCCTGCATGAATCGCACGGAAGTCTCGAGCGATGGCACGATTCCCAAGTAAGCCAATCGAAAAGCCAAAGCGAGAGCGCGATTTTTGAGTGTCGAGGGCGCGGCGCCTGAATAATTGAGCGAGGAAGTCCCACGCGAGAGCGCGATTCCTGCATACACTGTGAGGAAGTCCCACGCGAGAGCGCGGTTTTGAAATCCATGCTGAGGACGTACCAAGCGGGAGCAGAGCCTTGAGGGGGGCACTTCAACTGCACGCAAAACAATGTGCACCAGTGGGGGGGGCGATCAACACTAGTTACACATTGTTCATTTCTAAGTCTTCGAAAATTACTTGATTTCGTGGGGGCCAAGATCATTTCATTTCTAGTTGTTCTGTCCTGGGCCTCTTCCTGGCCACTAGGGGGACAGGAAAAACTAGAAACGAGCACACCTAGAAATGCGCACGATTAGAAATCAACGACGTGTATTCTTCCAGAGCGAGAGTTCAACACTGACGGAGTTGCAGGAGGAGGCCAGGGAAGACGAGCAGGAAGAGGAGGGCGGGGAGGACGAGCAGGAGTAGGCAGAAGCAGGATCAGGATGAGGGGTGCAGTGGCCAGGGGGAGAGGGAAGAACAGCACGGTGTGGAGCGCGGCGGGAGGTGGGGGAGCAGGGCCAGCAGGAGGAGGAGGATGAGGAGACGGGCTGGGCGGCCGAGGCGCCGGCCTCGGGCAGCCGGGCGCTGCGGACGGCCGAGACCTTCACGATGGGGGAGTAGCTCGACCGGCGCCCAGCCCCAAACATGAAGACTGCGCTTGTTGCCTTCGCCCTCCTCCTCCTCCTCCTCCTCCTCCTCCTCCTCCTCCTCGCCCTCCTCCTCGCCCTCCTCCTTTTCCTCCTCCTGCTCACTCCTCGCTGGCCGCTCACGCGTCTGCGCAGCCCTTCGAGCTGGCCGACGAGTGCCTCGAGGAGCGGAAGGCCATACGGAAGACGCATAGCTGCCAGAAGCTGGAGGTGCCCGCGGGGGCGTCCGAGGGAGGAGGAGGTGCCAGCTGAAATGCGCGATCCAGAGCTTCCCAGCCAGGACTGCGCTGGGGCAGCTTCGCCTGGCGCCTCACAGTCTGCAATTCTTGAGCGACCGGGGCCTTGGCAGCGATCGCCGCGCTGCTTCTGCAGCGCGAGTTGCTTTTGATGTGGCCGTCGGCTCGGGTGGCCACTGAGCTTGTGAGGCTGCCGAAGCCCGACAAGCCAGGTGAGCACCGCCTGATCGCGCTCCTGAACACTCTTATTCGGGTGTGGGGGCGAGTGAGGCGTGGGCTGTCGATGGAGTGGGAGAGCGGGCACCGCAGTGATCTCTTGTGGGGAGCAGGAGTGGATCGCAGCAGCGTGGATTGCGCCTGTTCCCACAAACTCGAAGCAGAGATTGCTAGGAATACACGTTTGCATTGTGTCTCGGTCATTTGGGATACAATCACATGCTACAAAATGATCATTATCCAGGTCCTGCTTGCCGAGGCTGCTGCGGTGGGAGCATCTTCTCTGTTGTGCAAGTTGTTACCAGGTTTGTTAGGCCATTGGGCTTCATCCTGCACGTTGGCAAGTCAGGATACCCAGCCACTTCTACGGAGGCGTCGCGGGCCCTGAGAAAGAGTTTCAAGCCGGCTCGAAATCTCGGACGTACGATACCTTCGGAGGCGGCGTGGCGCACGGAGCTCTCGGAGACTCCAGGGGATTTGGGGTCGTCGGGACCGCCTGCGAGCTTTGCGGCGGGCTGGTGGCGTGAAGGTTAGAGCCCTGCCCGGCAGTCATGGCGCCGGCGTTGTAGGTGTAATGGACATTGCCGTCCATTCTCTGTCGGTCCTATGCTGTGGAGTTGGCGGGGGCGAAGGGGGGTATCTCCTCCTAGACGGCCCTCCTTGCCACCCAGAAGGATCAGTTTTGCTATCCGATGTTCGATACCTCATGTCCGCGTGTACGGCGATATTATGCGTGCGTCTGGGATGGCCTCTCGCAGCCCAGTCTCCTTTTTAAGGCTTGATCCGCTATTAAAGAAAAAGTAGACAAGCCGGCGAGTTGGGAGATTTGTTTCGGGCCCATTTCGGCCGTCTTACTGTCTCTTCGCCGCGTCGGTTGGGACATGGCGTCGCCCCACGTATTGCTGTCGGACATTGGCGGAGCTATCTCTTTGTATCAGAGGTCACCCTGCGAGGTTCGGGGACTACTCAGGGAGGGCATTGCGCGATGGCAGTGGCGCCGTGTACTTTGCCATCTCCCCGAGGCCACGGGTTCCGAGTTGGTTTGGGGCAGGGCCGCACGAATTGGGTTGCTTGCTCAGCCGCCATGGGCTAGGCAAGGATCCGTCTGCGCACTATGGTCTGGAGCCCTCTGGCCGCCGTCGCGTAAATTTGACGCTGGTATGGCTGCTTCGGCTAAGTGTTCCTTCTGCCCGTGTGAGCGTGGCACGATGGGGCATCAGCTGTATGATTGTTTAGCTGCATTCGAATCTGGCGACGATCTGGACCCTAGTGCGGGTTTCCCGGAAGATATCTGGAAGCACCGCATGGCCGCGAGAGCCGAGCCGGGGGATTGGGACGAGTTTGGGGCTATCTGCGGCTTGCCGTCTATCCCTGTTGGCTTTCCTCTCTCCCCTCCCTCTCCTCCTATCTGCACGTGGGGAGATTCCGACGGCGAGTGGGGGCGCGTGCTCTTCACCGACGTTTCGGGCCAATGCAGCAGTGCCCCAGAGGCCACCCGATGTGGTTGGAGTGTTGTTGATTTTTCGGAGGAGGGGTGGCCTCTGAGGGCCAGATTTGGGGCCTTGCCAGGTCGGTCTCAGACCGTCCCGTGCGGAGAGAGGTGGGCTGTTCTTGAAACTGTGCGTATAGGGCCGGCTCCCGTCCACACTATCAGCGACCCACTTGTCGTTTGTCGGGGAAGGTATTTCGTGGGACCCTTCCCCTGGGGCAAGGGTTGTCGCCGCACGCTTCTATTTGGCGGAAGTGTTGTCATTTGGGGCTGGGGGAGCAGGAGCGACCGAGCTTCGAGTGGACCCCTGCCCACCGGATTCCGGACCAGCTGATCGATAACCGGGCTCCGCATTCCGAGATTTGGAGATTCCTGGGGAACGCTTGGGCCGATTTCGTTGCCAAGCTGGGAGCCCGGGAGCATGAGGTGGCGAGAGTTGCAGTGGCCTCCTTGGAAGCCACTGGTCACCATCAGCAACACGAAGCTCTCGTGCATCTTTTTTTCGGCCCGGCAGTGCAAATGATTTGTGCTCGGCCTGAGGTCTCCGCTCCGTGCCAGGACAGACCAACTCCGAGCGCTCTAGCTGCGCCCGCGGTCCCACCGTCGGTAGTCATTGCGCACGACCCTGTGGCTGGTGAAGCCTGGCGCAAGTTGTTCGCCCTCCCCCATGCTTGCCCAGCTTGCCGAAGCTGTCGAGCGCATGGGGTGGAGAGACAAGGAAGAGGGGGAGCGTTGTCGTCTCGACGGGGGGTGGCGGCGGAGGTGGACGGTCACAAAGTATTTGTTTCTGGTCCTTTCTTTTACTGCCGCCGATGCGGTGCCCGTGCGGCAGTCGGATCGACGAAGTTGGATGCCCTCTCCTCTGGTTGTCCTGGCCACCCGCCCAATGCCACTCGGCGCAGGGCCCGCGACCAGTTCGCGGACGGCAGTGATCTGGTCTCCAGAGTACTCTTTTCAAGGACGTGTGTGTCGAGTGACGTTTGAAGTCTTTACTCGCACGCGGCCGTCCATGTCCTCCTTGCAGGCGTGCTCCCGGCATGCTGGCTGCACATCCTCGGCCATGCTCCAATGCTCACTCCTCGCTCCTAACTCCTCGTCCTCCTCATCCAGACACTGCGAAGTCACGTCGCCATTCTTGTATGTATCGTTTCGCCGATCGGCGCGGGCCCCCGCCCCCCCCCACTGCCCCCTCCCTGGACCAGACCTTGGCTGCTCTTGGCGGTTCATTGCTGGCGACTGGTCAGGGCCCCTCTCCCCAGTCTGCCTGCCCGACTGGCAAGTGCAGATCGACTAAGCACCGGCCCAGACCCAGACCCCCTCCCTCTGGCTCTCCATGTTTCCTCCTCCTCCTCCTCCTCCTCCCCCCTCCTCCTCCTCCTCCTCCTCCTCCTCCTCTCTTCCCTCCTCATCCTCCTCCTCCTCCTCCTCCCTCCTCCTCCTCCCTCCTCCTCCTCCTCCTCTCCCTCCTCCTCTTCTTCCTCCTCCTCCTCCTCCTCCTCCTCCTCCTCCTCCTCCTCCTCCTCCTGCTCCCTCCTCCTCCTCCCTCCTCCTCCTCCCTCTCCCTCCTCCCTCCTCGCTGAAGGAGGAAACTGGCCAAATGTTGAAACCCAGAATGAAAGAACGCCTGCCAGTATGACACCTCGTGGCGACAAGCGGCTGCCACACAGGGGCGGGAGCAGCTGGCAGACAGCCTCACGCGCTGCACATCTACCGGAGTGGGCGCCCGGCACGCGAAGTGTTTCTTGCGGGGCCATGGCCTCGCCTGTGTCGCCCCTTTGGCGCCCGGGCGCCTGCCCGCACAAGCGTTCCAGGTACGTTCCCTTCCACCGCGCCTCGGCACGGCACGCCGTCCACGTCCCAATCCCCGAGCGTCAACGTCCCGGGCTTTTCCCGACCTCCCGCCCCGCGCAGCGGAGCGACGCGCCATCCATTGGCAAGGCGTAGCGTGTCGCGGGGGCCGCCGCCGCGACACGCGACGCAAGGGCTCCTGACCGCTCGGCGGCGCGCCGAGGAAACATCATGAGGGAGGCCTTCTCAGCAGGAGCGGCGGTGCTTCTCAGCAGCCCCCCGGCATTCTGAGACACCCCTACCTGGCCTCGGAGAAGGCTTGTGGGAAGCTCCTCAGCAAGGAGGGGAAAAAGCACGCAGACATTATTAATCGTCGATTCCCAGAAAATGTGGAAAATATGGGAAGTGGGGGGAAAGACAGAAACCCAGAAAATGTAAGAGAATATGGCGAATCCTGTGATTTACCTAACAGCGAAGACTGATAGGTTTCTAGTACGGTCAAAAGCGAGCATCCTGACTCCCCAGGGGGGTCTGGGCGGGATCCGGACGGGTGCCGGGGACTATTCTTTTAGCCAACATTAACACACTTCGTGGTCTTCGAGTTCCAAGAACTCCATTCCTGGGCATGATTTTGAATGCCCGGAGCCAACTGTAGGCCACTCCGTGTTCTTCGAGTTCCCAGAATTCCATCCTTGGGCATGATTTTGAATGCCCGGAGCCAACTGTAGGCCACTTCGTGTTCTTCGAACTCCACTCCTGGGCATGATTTTGTATGCCCGGAGCCAACTGTAGGCCACTTCGTGATCTTCGAGTTCCCAGAACTCCATTCCTGGGCATGATTTTGAATGCCCGGAGCCAACTGTAGGCCACTTCGTGGTCTTCGAGTTCCCAGAACTCAATTCCTGGGCATGATTTTGAATGCTGAGGCAGGCTGATGCTGAGGCAGGCTGAGGCTGAGGCAGGCTGAGGCTGAGGCCGAGGCTGAAGGCAGACTGAGGCTGAGGCTGAAGCAGGAGGCTGAGGCTGAGGCTGAGGCTGAGGGCTGAGGAGGCAGGCTGAGGCTGAGGCTGAGGCTGAGCAGGCTGAGGCTGAGGCAGGCTGAGGCTGAGGCCGAGGCTGAAGGCAGACTGAGGCTGAGGCTGAAGCAGGCTGAGGCTGAGGCTGAGGCAGGCTGAGGCTGAGGCTGAGGCTGAGGCAGGCTGATGCTGAGGCAGGCTGAGGCTGAGGCTGATGCAGGCTGAGGCTGAGGCAGGCTGAGGCCGAGGCCGACGGCAGACTGAGGCTGAGGCTGAAGCAGGCTGAGGCCGATGCAGAGGCAGCTGAGGCTGAGGCTGAGGCAGGCTGAGGCTGAGGCTGAGGCAGGCTGAGGCTGAGGCAGGCTGAGGCTGAGGCTGAGACTGCGACTGCGGTTGCCACTGCGACTGTCATCGCGAATGCGACTACGACTGCGAGAACAGCAGAATTCTACAACTGGATTCTCATCTGAATCTTAAGGGGAATGCTTCCAGATATGCTCCTACACATCGCTGTTAGGTTGCTTTGCCGGGATAATCGTGTGTGTTTATTTGTGTGTCGCAGGGCCCACTCACTCAGAAGACCGGAGGCCTGCCGAGCCTTCCGAGGAGGCCCGCCCTCTCGGCCTTCCTTTCCCCCCAGACCCCCGACGTCGGGGTCTTTTTTCACAGCGTTGACCCCCAGAGGTCCCGACCCCCTCCCCAGGACCGGTGTCTCGTCTTGAGTCGTTCCATGACGGCCCCGAGGCTTGGCAGGGGCTCCCGGCGGCCGAAAATGGCGAAACACGTCCCGTCGAGATTTCCTCACAACGCGAGCGGGCTTCCCTCTCTCTTGGCATCGCTCGGACGTGTGCATGATTTCTCGGCGAGAACCATCGAGGACCATCCTGGACCATCGAGCAACAAAAAAACACGCACTAAGCCGAAAAATGCACGGGAGTTGGACGTCCGAGCGACGGCAAGCTCTGGACCGGCTTCTCATCTTGAGCCGCTCTTGGACGGCCACGAGCGGGCCCGTCCAGGGGCCCCCGAAGGCGAGCGATGATGTCCTCACAGCGCGGGTGGGTCCGGGCTTCCCCCTCCGCTGGCAAGCTGTGGGGAGAGCGATGCGCCCGCAGCGTCGGCTCCTCCTCGGCGGTTCAGAGGTGGGGCCCTGGCCCGGCATCGCTCGGAGGTGTGCATGTGTTGGGGGCGAGGACCATCGAGGAGCATCCTGGATCTTCTTGCGGCAAAAAGCAAGTAGCAAGTCTTCAAAAGCAAAGGAGACAACACAGGATGTGACTGGTTGTTCTAGATGAAACATCAGAGCCGAAAAAATGCACGTGCGAGAAATCAATGTGTAAAAGGTGTCAAGAGGATGGGAGTTGCGAAGAGATGTAAGAAGGGATTGGTGGATGCGAAGAGATTTATAGTATGGAAAGAGTGGCGGTGGGAGGTATGTCGTGGCCGACCTGGTGTCGGTCTGCGCACTGCTCTCGACTCGCCCCAATCTCTTGGGCGGTCGAAGGCTTCCTCCTTATCCTCCTCCTCCTCCTCCTCCTCCTCCTCCTCCTCCTCCTCCTCCTCTTCCTCCTCCTCCTCCTCCTCCTCCTCCTCCTCCTCCTCCTCCTCCTCCTCATGTTCCTGTTCCTCCTCATCATCCTCCTCCCTCTTTGTCAGCATTTTGGCTAGTCCGCGCGCGCTTTTTAGCTGTTGTCCCGCCTCGGTTCACGCCTTCTACTCGGGTCGAACAAAGCGGGGGGGCGGTCATTAGGGGCAGCGTTAGGGAGGGAAAGTTTCGGGACCGAGGTTCGAGATCTTGGGACGTTTCCGTGCAGCTCGGCTGTCTTCCAGCCTCGGGGTGTTCTCCAGCAGTTGCGCCCCGCCGAGAGCATCCCGGGGGTGCCCAGATCGTCCCGAGAGGCCGCTGGAGACTCGAGTTAGGACCCGAAAGCGGGACGACGAAGATCATGGGAGGGACAGGTTTCTCGGGGACGGAAAAGAGGGGGGTGATGACTAGGGGGGGGGGATATCATGGCGGGGGCCATGATATTTCCCCAGATGTCATGGCGCCTCTTCTTATTTCATTACGTCCCTGGCCCCCCCCAGGGCCGCGCACATGCCGCCGGTCGTGATTTGCACCCCCCCTCTTGGACACCCCCCTCTTTGCCGCCCCCGAGTTTCGGGGGGGACGCGTCGAGCCCCATCGCCAGCTAAGCGCTGACAGGGGCTCGACAGCCCACCCCGCCGAGGAACATGCGGCTTCGCCACCGGAGGTCCGTCGCCGACCTGTCGGCGAGGCATCGTCAGGTCAAGATCGACGTTCCCCCCCTGAGTTGGTCCCCCCTTCAGTTCCCCCTCAGGGTGCAGTCTGGTGTATGCGGCTGCTTCCGGCCACACCGCCGGGCGCTTTCCTCGACGCGCGGGCGCCTCTGGCGCGGGGAGGCGCCAGGGAGAGCGGGCTGCGCGAACCCGCCCTCGGCTGCCCCCCCCCCCCCCTTTTTCGGCCGACCCGATCTGCCCATGGCGGATAAGCCCGCGGCGCCCGCGGAGGCGGGCCAGGGCGGCAAGCCCGGGCGGAAGAGGGCCAAGAGGCCCGGGGCCAAGCGGACGAGCACCGCGGTCGTTCCCTCGGGGCCTGGCTGCACGCAGGGCGCTCTCGTCGGCTCCCGGCGCTGCTCCTGCCTCGGGGTGCGCTCCGGCAGCCGCGCCTCGCCGAGAGCGTTCGGGGGGGGCCCGGACCGCCCCGGAACGGCCGTCGGAGCCTCGAGCTGTGTCCTGGAAGCTTGGTCGGCGCATCGGCGCTTTCGGAAGACCCTTCGCCAGAGCGACCTCTGGTGCGCGGCTTTCGGGGGGGGGGGGGACCCTGGCCTTCCAGAGTGCTACAAGATAGGCGTCCAGACCTGTAGACCGGTCCGGGCGGCCAAAAAAAACACGACGGGAACTCAGAGGTCGAGGCCCTGGTGTTGGTTTGCTGCCCTCCTGGAAGCATCTGATCCGGGACTTCCCCGGGACCCCCCCATCCTGGCCATCCAGGCGGGAAGGGATGAAAGGGGAGGGGCTTCCCTCGGCCAGGGCCGGGGCCACGGCTGGGGCCAGGGCCGAACCGCCCGGGGGGGAAGCGCATCTGGCCCGGGACTTCCCCGGGACCCCCCCCCCACCCTCCCCGGCGGGAAGGGAAGGAAAAAACTTCCCTCGACGTTTTTCTGGAAAGGTCGTCGTTTCGGACCCGTCAGCTTCAGACCCGTCCGGGGAGGGAGCGCATCTGGCCCGGGACTTCCCCAGGACCCCCCCCCCCTCCCCGGCGGGAAAGGAAGCGAAGGGATTTCCTTGGACGTCTTTCTGGAGAGGGCGTCGTTTCTGACCCGTCAGTCAGGACAGCCTCAGATGGAACAGAGAAGAACCGAACAGCGCATTCCACACGCCGACACAGGTTCGGCGGATTCCCCTCTTGCCACCTGGCTCTGCCTGTTCTCCCCATCTGCACCAGATTTCCCCGTTTCAGGCATGTCCACATATGTTTCAAGGTATTATGTAGTGGCCTCCAGCCAGTGCCGCCGATCCCGGGCTTGTCGAATACTTCGGCGACGAAGACGACGACGAATGACGACGAACGACGAGGTCCACGGAATATTGACGACGACAATTGACGAGGACCGACGACAACGACGACGAGGACGATTGACGACGACGGTGGACGATTCACGGCGAGCGATGGCCGATGACCGACGACCAGCGACGACGACCGATGACGCTGACGGCGGTGTGGAACGGCTCACGACGCGGGCCGTGGGCGCAGGCCCCGGGGCCGCAGGACGGCCCCACCCACCCCCCGGAGCTCCGTGAGTTACCCCGAGCCCGAGAGAGCGCAGGGCGGGCTAACCCTTTGGGCTCTGGACCCCGAGCGGGGGAAAGCGCGGGACGGCTCCCCCCACTGCAGAGCGGAGCTCTGGCGAAGCCCAAGCTCGCGCCCGTTGAAACTCACACGTTGGATCTGCGGATATCTCACCAGAGGAGAACGAACCACTACAACCAGCTAGGGGGGATTTGAGAACGGAGCTCTATGAAGTTCTGGTGGTGGTGGCTCTTTCTGCTTTCATGAGTATCAGGTTTCTCACAACGTGGGATCCAGGGGGTTGGGCACCCTGGGAAGCGCCAGAATCTCCAGGAACCGCCACACAGGCCCTCCCATGCAGAGGACGAGTCAGACCACTCGCGGCGTTTCAGGATCAAGGCCTTCGCCTTCAGCGCTCCTCGCCTTCGGCGGAAGTCCGCGAGAGCAAGACGCGGCGGCGGTTCCACCAGCGGAAGTCAGACGAAGCCAGGATGAGGATAAGATCGAGTAAGGATAAACCGAGAATCTCTGAGATCTGGCAGCTCTGGAGGATGTCTCGGGCGCTGCGGCCTTCTCAAAGACTTCTGAAACGCTCTGAGAGCGTTCCAGAGCCCCCTGGAACGGATTGATCCTCGTCCTAGCCCCGTCCGAGGAAGGTCGGTGGAACGCTGCGGAAGTAAAGGCGAGACGTCCAGATTCTTGGATTCTGGGTTTCCGGAGTCGGCCACTTGATGCCTGACCGCGTTTGTTCTGTCCTGGGAGGGGTCTAAACGGCTGTTCTGGAGCACCCCATTTGGCTTAACGACCACGGGACGAGCAAAATGAAGCGGGAGAAGCGCGCTGCGGCAAAGGGCACAAGGAGGCCAGATGACGAGCACGAGGACGACGAGGGAGGCGAGGCTGCCCCGGTCGAGCCGGCTCGCTGTCAGCCCGAGAAGAGGAAGCGAAAGGCAGCGGCGCAGGCGGAGGACGGCGAGAGCGGCGACCTCTACCAGCACCGCGTCTTCGTCCGAGGTCTGCCCAGCACCACGAGCGAGAAGGCCCTGCAAAAGTTGTTCGGCGTCTTCGGCGAGGTGAGAGCCGTGAGGCTGGTGAGGAATTCGAGGCTCGTGTTCCGAGGCAGCGCCTTCGTGAGCTATGGCGATGAGGACTCCGCGTCATCGGCACTGCAGCTGGATGGCGGGGACTACAAGGGGCACACCCTCCACGTCGCGACCGCGGAGCCGCCGAAGAAGGCCCCCTCCCTGCGGGTCTATGTTGGGAATGTGCCCTGGGAGGCCGACGAGAAGACCCTGCGGAAAGACTTCGGCGAGTGTGGGGAGATATCCAAGCTGAAGATGATCAAAGACGGCAAGCGCAGCTTCAAGGGCAGCCTCTGGATCACCTACGCGAGCGAGGAGGGAGTGGGGGCGGCGCTCGCCTACAGCGGCACCGACTACTGCGGCCGGACGCTGGTCGTCCGCAGGGCCGACGCCATGGATGCGCCGTGCGATGCGGAGCCGGAGCCGGAGCTGGAGGATCGGCTGCACGTAAGATCGGGAGCGAAGGAAGGACGCACACGTGTTTTATCAGTGAATTTAATTGGTTTTAGGGTTTTAGCGTAGCGACGCCCCAAAAGCTCGGTCTCCAGTATTTCTACGTGGCGGCGCCCCCGCAGGCACGCAGAGGGCACGCGTGGCGACGGGGGCGTCGCCACGCAGAGCTCCTAAAGTCCAAACATTTTGAAAACCAATTGTTTCCACTACTAAAGTACACGAGCCCACGCTTGTCTCGAAAGTATGCGCTGCGCCAACGTTCGTGTCGCGAGGCTGGTCTCGCGGACCCGGGGGGCCGTATTCATGGACGTGGTTGGGCGCGTACGCTTGTGGGCTCCCTATAAGAGCCTTGGCATCGCTCGGGCGTGTGCATTTTTTCTCAGCGAGAACCGTCGAGGACCATCCTGGACCATCGAGCAAAAAAAACATGCACGAAACCGAAAAATGCACGGGAAATGGACGTCCGAGCGACGGCAAGGAGCGGGCCTCCGCCGCGGTGATCTCCGGCGCGCCGCTCTCCAGGGGCCCCCGGGGCTCCGAGGTCCGGGCGCGCGTGGCCGCTCAGTCTCGGGCCCCGTGGCGGCCCGGGGCCCAGGCCGACCGGGCTCGCAGAGTGCCGCAGAGATCGGCTAGACGTAAGAGTGACCCTTCGCCGGAGTGACCTGTGGGTGCGGGCACAGATGGGTCCCCAGGTGGCCGAAGACGGAGCAGGAGCAGCGGCCTGCGCGCCCAGGTTTGGTCCCCCCGCGGCCCCCAAGAAGCCGCGCACCAAAGGTCACTCTTACCCAGGGTCACTCTTGCGTGTAGCCGAAGAGAGACGGGGTCCGGGGCTCTGGTCGCGTTTTTGAGCTGCGGTGCCGTATGTTTTTTTGTTTCGCTGCCTTGGATCCCAGGGCCAGGCACGCGGGCCAGTGCTGCAGCACCACGTGCGGCGACCAGCAGGCCGCGCACCAGAGGTCGCCCTCTTCGACAGATGGGAAGGGGGTCCGCAGGGAAGCGGGTCCTGGGCGCCAGGGGCTCTTCATGGGGCTAGCTCCCCTGACCTTCCAGGAGAGCTAAAACACCAAGACCTCGACATCTACATTCTCGTCGAGTTTTGAGGCAGTCCGGATCGATCTGTAGGTCTGGAGGGTAATTTTTCAACACGCTGGAAGGTCAGGGTCTTCATCCTGAGCGAAAACGTGGGGGAATTTCTAGGACCCTCTTCTCCATCACCCGCTTCCCTCATGGCGTTTTGTTGTCCAGGGGTCAGTACCCCCCCCCCCCAAAACGTAGACTACCCACATAACGTGGCCTGGACCTCGGTGGCACCGAGCCCGGCCTTCCACGCTGGCCACATCCATGATTGCGAGTGTTGCTGTCGCCTTGGCGCTGGCAGCATCCACGATTGCGAGTGTTGCTCTCGCCGCAGCGCCGGCCACACCCACCACTGCGAAAGTTACTCTGGCCTTAGCGCTGGCCACATCCACGATTGCGAAAGTTGCTGTCGCTTCAGCGCTGGCCACACCCACGATTACGGAAGTTACTCTCGCCTTAGCGCCAGCCACATTCACGACTGTGAAAGTTGTTCTCGCTCTAGCGCTGGTCACATCCAGGGTTGCGAATGTTTCGCTCGCCTCAGCGGCAACTGCATCCACCATTGCGAAAGTTGCTCTCATCTCAGCGCCGGCGAGATTCCTCGTTGGAGCCGAAGAGGGATCAGTGATACAGTTGTGACTGGTGCAGTGCATATTGATGTGTCGCCCCACTTCTGTACATCATTCGCTACGCCTCGCGCGCGCGTGAGACACTGGTGTCGCCGAGCCGTTGGCCACGTTAATGGGTCAGGTTAGATTTGGCGCAGTGTCAACAGGGCCTTGGTCAGGTCAGGGTAGAGATTGGCCATGTTAGGGGGGGTGTAATCGGCCCTCGGGCTGTTGCAGGGGTTCGTTCTGACCAGAATGTCGCATGGAATCCAGCCGCGGCGACGATCATCCCAGAAGCCTCAAAAATATAAGAATCGATAATAATTTCAATTTCGATCCTAGAATGTCGGTTGAGCAGGAAACTGCGGCAAGATGGATTCGAGAGCGCTTCGACGACCGCGCATGCTCAGGCTTCCGGTAGTCTGTCTGGCGAGGGAGAGGAGGGAGGACAGGAGAGAGGATCGGGGTGCGTCCACGAGGGCGATGCGGAGTAGGAGGGTCGCAGCGCAAAATCTCCCAGCGTCCACGGCCCCCTTCTTGCTTCAATGCGCTCGCTGGCCTCCCCCTCGTCCGCGCCTGGACAGAAGCCGCGGGCCCCTATGCGCCAACCCCCTCTTCGCGGCCCCCCCGCTTCAGCACACCCGACAAGAAGGGCAGGAGGAGGCTGAGGAGAAGGAGAGGGAGGGGAGGGGGAGGAGGAGGCTCAGGAGAAGGAGAGGAAGGGCAGGAGGAAGCTGAGGGGCAGGAGAAGAAGGGCAGGAGGAGGCCGATGCGAAGGGGAGGGGAGGGGGAGGAGGAAGTGCAACTTCGCTTCGTCGCGTGCGCGATGGCAACCGTCGGGCTGCGACGGTTGCTGCTGCCCGCGCGCGTGTCGCGCCTCCCCTCCTCCCTTGGCCGTCCTGCTCCCTCGCCGCTTGCGGGCGCGACGAATGTAACGACTGCGCCGCGCGACCCTCCCGAGGCCTGGGCCGTGGGCAGCTCGCCCGCAGGCCCGCGGAGGTTTTCTGTGAAGACTCGGAAGACGACCTGCGCATGTGTGTTTTAGCAGACTCGCTCTTTGGCGTTAAACGTTGGGGGAGGAGGAGGAGGAGGAGGAGGAGGACGAGGAGGAGGAGGTGCGCTTCTTCTCTGGCCGTCGAAGATAGCACGACCTGAAGTCCTACGCCGAGAACGCCAACAAGGGTCCTGTCGAAGCGATGGGTCTGGATTGAGCCACTGACCCACATTGCGGTAACCTACTACACGATGAGGTCAGGGCTTATCGGATCAACCTCATGCGCACGGGCGTAGTAGTCGATGTACTCGCAGAGCCACCTCGCGAATCGCGGAGCGGAGCCAGATGGAATTGCTTACAAGACCGCCCAGACGGGGGACCACAACCACTACGCGACAAAGACAAGCCCTGTGTCTACATGTAAGCTATTAGAACGAGAGATGTGCTTACCCGCCCGAACGCCCACACGATCAGCTTCGACCAGTGCATGTTCGACAGCCGCAGCAGAAAACCTACCACGGCGCGAATAGAGAACGGCGACCACTGCAACCACATGGGGGGCCGATCACGGCCCTGGACTACGACAGAGCCGAAGGCAATTTCCGCACGGCACCGCTGAAGGGATACCCTCCTGAGCTACGTGAACGTTTGAGCTATGTCTTCAAGAAAGTATGGCCGATGTTATTACAACCGGCCCCAGCTCCACCAACAAGCAGCTTGACAGGTTCAACGTAGTGCTGAAGCAACAACCACAGATACAGCCATGTTTCGTTGGACGGAAGACCGATGCAATAAAGGCCGACATTGAACCGCTGCACGTTTACGACATCAAAGAGGAGCCCTTGTACCCCCACAGAGATTGCAGGCGACGACCTGATACAACCGTCGGCTATGACCCCTGAGGCGTGCGCACCCATGCCCATAGCACCTGATACGAAAGAAACGGACACGCATCAGATGGCAAGCCCTCCCTCGGGGGGCAATCCTTACACCCTCGCCCAGGCTAGCAGCACCAACGCCGCCCAGGGAGGATACACATAGATGGGAGCGAGTGCTCAATGGACTCAGCAAGTACGGACCCGCGCGAACATCACCATCACCGCAAACTTCCCCAATTCGCTTGTTATAGTACCCAATGTACCACCAGCAAGGACTACAAGAGACAATGGGAACACCATGGGACAAATATTATTGCACGTGCGCACGACATCAAGTACGACATGCTCATGCTGTGCACGCGTGTACGTGCATATGCGGTCTCAGTATGCAGGCTCAACTGCCTGCCAGCAACGGCTACTACACGCGGCCAGCTAGAACATCAAAAGGTCGACATGGCGGCCACGACGAAGTTCTACACCAAGGAGGTCACCTGCGGCACCACCGGCGACACCCTTGACATGGAGGACGGCATGTACGACGCATCGTCGCCGGACGACAGTAAGTAAATACAGGCCCTCACCAAGGTCCACAACATCACGCACGACACCCAGGCCAATACAGAACAGGTATGTTCCCAGATTGCCGACGTCGAGTACGCGGTGCGGCGCTACATTAAGCGCCACAACAACAAGTTGTTGACCTCTTGCGAATGTTCTGGAGACTGCATCGACGGCATGCACACCATCGACTAGAGGCCTGGCGCCATGCACGACTCGAAATTCACACTTACTTTGTTGCGCCACGGCTCTCTCGTACCCCACCAATGGCGCCTCTACATGGACGCGAACTCCTGGCCGGATGTCGCGAACACCAAAATTTACCCCGAAGCAATCAACACACGAACTCCGCCACGACGTCGGGAACCATGGAGGAGGCACTACAGAAGAAGATAAGCGACAAGGAGGTGCACGATTACCCGGCGAACTACCCTGACCAGCCCGTGGTCCGATAACGCGCGAGAGGGTCCCAGGCTGCACTGCACAAACAAGTTGCTTTACAACCCGCTCGAGAACAACGAGATTCACGACTTCCTCAAGCCACGCTACCCAGACGGGGAGCACGTACTGCCTAGCGCTTGGAAAAAAGACGGAACCCCGACATCCTACGAGATCGCAAGATTCATGGATACCGCCTTCGAGACCTACCAGAGCGACAACCGACGACAACAACGAAGTGAAGAACTACCACCGCGAGGCGTCCTTAGCTCCAATGGCATCGTCAACAAGCGGGAGAGGGACGCCGACAACGACGAGGAAAAGAGCTGATGGGATACGGCTATCAATTGCGGCCGGCTGCACTACGCGGGCGTTTCCCAGGCCTGTTCCAAGTACATCCTCCCTGGTTGTGCAAGCTACAGTCCTACAATCGCCGCATACCTGCGCGACAGTTCTGGGTAAAAACATCCACCCATGCCAGCTCCAGTTCTCCTACTCTAGCCCCGCTTCCAGCATGCTTACGTTCAGCGCACGCACGGACAATCAGCTGGCTTGCCAGACTGTCTTCTGCGGCCGCGAAACTCCAGGCTGCAATGGATACTGAGGGACCATCAGATTGCTGTGCGGTATCAGTTGTATGCTTTTATTGTTTGTACGACAGGGACCGAAGAGCTACCTAACGAACAGAGCCTGCACTATCAGCCTACTCTTTGCTGGCGGCACGAAGTATCACATCGAGATACTCGACCCGCCGGGAGCAGCCATCACAGACGAATGTTACAAGGAGAACGGCCGATCGCCCCCAATGGCACCGCAGGACAAGCGCGGGCCTGTGGATCACATCCACGGAGATACGAAGCGCCCCCGCGGCCTTCGCAACCCCAGAAGCGGGCGCTAGACTACGACAAGAACTACTTCGGGCACAACCAGTCGTATTCTTTTTTCTCTCGCGCATTACCTGCAGGCCATTACGTCAAACTGTTCGCAGCGCTACAAAAGTTGCATCGTGGTACATCGACTATTATGTTACCGTGCTTCGCCGATTGCGACACAGAAAAGGACGCCGCGCAAACCGCTACAGGTAAGGTACTACGTCGTCAGTAAGCATCGCATCCGCTAGTGGGCGGCCCCACCCCCGTCCCCAACCCCCCGCCATTATATTCGTCAGGGTACAGTAGTTCGAACCTCCCCACCCCACCCCCTACCCCCCTCGAAATTGAAAGACGTCCTACCTGCAGTTGTTGGTGGGGACCGCGTCGCGCGCGGCGGCCGCTCCCTGAAGCGCCGAGCGGCGCGCGCCGCGGATCAGGCGGAGCGGGGAGGAGGAGGGCGAGGAGCAGGAGGAAAAGGAGGAGAAGGAGCGGGAGTAGGAGGAAAAGGAACAGGAGGAGGAGGAGGAGGAGGAGGAGGAGGAGGAGGAGGAGGAAGAGAGCCCGTGGTTGGCCGCCCCCGGAGGCCCAATGGGAGCTCATTTGATCGGGCCCCGCGCGGGCCTCGGCCCCCTCGCGCGTGGCCCCACCGACGGGAAAACTTTGCAGGGGGGGCCCAGAAAGGGGCCCTTCAGAGCTCGGGCGCGCAGCGTCTTCGATGGCGGGGCCACGCGCGAGCTTGGATCTCCCTGCGCGCGGTCGGGGCTACGCGCGAGCATCGGTTTCCCTGCGTGCGGCCCGATCGAAGAGGAGGCCCTGCCGAGGGGGGCCCGCGGGAGCTCGAGCGCGCAGCGCTTCGATGGGGCCACGCGCGGCGAGCATCGGCTTCCTTTCGCGCGTGACCCCGTCGACGAGGAGGCCTTGCGGGGTGGCCCCACGGGGGCCCCAGTGGAGCTCAGGCGCGCAGCGCCCCGACGGGGGCCGCGCGCGAGCGTTCGGTTTCCCTGAGAGCGGCCCCATCGACGAGAGGTCGCCCCGCAGAGAGGGGGGGGGCGCGCCGGGCCCGCGGCCCGTGCCGTGAAGGGCCACGGGGGGCCCGGAAACGGCGGGGGGCTTCCAGATCCCAGGCCGTCCCCAAGCTTTCCAGCGGTGCGTTGCTGAGCCCATTCGGGATTTGAGCCCGTGCGGCCGCCGAGTGGGCTCCAGATCGAGCCCGCTTGGCCGCCGAACGGGCGAGATTCCCTCCAGCATCTCGGATGTGAGCCCGTTCGGTTGCCCACTCGTCGGCCGAAAAGGCTCACGCGCCAGATGGGCTCAGAGAGAAACCCTGGATCTGTCCAGTTGTGCGTTCTGACGATAGCTTTTGTGTGGGACCCAGCTGCGGCGACGGGAAGCTTCCCAGAAGTCCCCCCCCCCAAGCACAAGCCTCGATCCTCGAGCGTTGATCTTGCGCGCGGCCAAGAGGAGAAGGCCCTGCAGAGGGAGGTGCGCCGGGCGCGGGCCCGCAGGTCTGGGGCGACGAAAGGGGGGGATGATTGGGCTCGGGGGGGGGAGCGCGTCGAACCCCAATCGCCCACTCATCGCCGACACTTGCGGACTCGCCTTCGGGGCCCCATCGCCGATCAATCGGCGATGCACCGCCGATGCCGGGCCGATGCTCTCCCCCATGAGCCCACGCCGAGTTCCGGCGTCGCGATTCTCTGTCACAGCGCAGACCCCCAGAGGTCGGGACCCCCTCCCTGCGACTGGTGTTTCATCGCGGGTCGGTTTCTGGCTGTCCCATGGCCCTGCGAGGGCCCCTGGAGGCCAGAGCTGCGACCCCTTCCTCGGCAGGATGCAACGGGAGGCTGGCGGAAGTGGAGCGAGGGGGCGGCTCCGCCAGCAGAAGGCCCGCGGAGGCCAGCGGAAGTAACACCGGGCCCGCAAGAGATGGCAAGGTCTTTTGGTTCGTCGGGGGTGGACAGACCTCCTACCCTGACACGTCGATTAGCGAATTGGCCGGTTTCGGTTCGCGAGGGGGCGTCGCGGCCGTCGTTTTGGCGGGTCCAGGTCCGCCGGTTTCGGTCCCAGGCCGTTTTCATTAAGGTGAGGTCTACTAAAGGGAGGTTTGCCCACCGCCGAGCTCGGGGCTTTCAGAGACAGCCATACATCTTCGGCTGAGTTGCCGTCACACGCCCGCTGTGAAGCGCAGCACGTGCCGTTGTCGGAGCGTCCGTGCTAACCCGCTGCGTGTCGGCTGAACGTGTTGGCCCGCGTTTCGGCGAACGCATCGCGCCAGGCCCACGTTTGCAGTCTGCGTGTAGAGCTCCGTGCCAACACGCTACGTGTTGCGTGTTGCGAGGCAGCCAGCAGCGGTATCGTTGAACCGATCCCTATCCCCATCCCCATCGGGATCCCCACCATCCCACCACCCCAGTTGGGGATGTGCCCTTCGAAACTCAACGGGAACAGCTGATATCCCCATCTAGAGGGGGTACGTCGGCCACTGGGGCCCATGCAACGCCAGTGGGGATAGGGATCGTTGAAGCGTTGCTCACAAGATCGTCGGAGACTATACGCGGCACCCCGAAGTCCAGACCCTTTTCCGCGGGACTGATTCCCGTTTTGAGCCGTTTTTCGACGACCCCAGGGGCACGGCGAGGGCCCCGAGAGGTCGAAAACGGCAGTAATCGATTACACGCAAGAGTGACCTTTTGCTGGAGTGACCTGCTGGTGCGGGCCACTTGGGTCCCCTGCGATGCGATAGTTGCGTCGTGGGCGCTTGGGTTTAGTTCCCCCGCGGCTCCCCAAAAGCCGCGCACCCCAAAGGTCATTCATGCCTAGAGTCACTCTTGCGCGTAGCCGAAAAAACAACTCCCGTTTTGATGTTTCCACGAGCGCGAGCGCGATCACGGTTTTTTCAGGGTGCGGCCCCCCGAAGCCCCGACCTCTTCCCCTGGATCGGTTCTCATCTTGAGCCGTGGTTCGGCCGGCCCCGGGGCCCGGCGAGGGCCCCGAGAGGCCGAAAACGGCGAGAACGGAGGAGCGACGCAAAAATGGGGGGTCGCCTGCGCCGACGCTGGCGCGCAAGCTGCCCGCGCAGGGTCGCGCGCGAGCGCCCTCGCTTCCAGTGTGGCGTGCCGCGCTCGCGGCCCGCGTAAGTCGGGCCGGACGAAAGGGGGGGATAGGGAAAGGGGGGGTTACCGAGGGGCCCATTCCTCGATACATGGCCGCCTCCCGGCGCCGGGAGGGGCCGGGAAAATCAGCTACGTGAGCTGATTCTCAAACCCCCCCTTTGCTATCCCCCCCTTTCGCCCGGCCCGAGTAAGCCGCCACGCAGGGTCGCTGCGTCATCTCGCGCAGGGCCCTTCCTGTGCTCGTCGCACGCGTCCCGCCGTGATTCTGTCCACGGGCGCGAGCGCGTCGGGGCATCGGGAGGAGGAGGAGGAGGAGGAGGAGGAGGAGGAGGAGGAGGAGGAGGAGGAGGGGAGGAGGAGGAGAAGGAGGAGGAGGAGGAGGAGGAGGAGGAGGAGGAGGAGGAGGAGGAGGAGGAGGAGGAGGGGAGAGGGAGGAGGAGAGGAGGAGAAGGAGGAGGAGGAGGAGGAGAGAACGAGGAGGGGGGGAGAAGAAGAAGGGGGAGGAGAAGGAAAAGGAGGAGGAGGAGGAGGAGGAGGAGGAGGAGGAGGCAGGAGAGGAGGAGGAGGAGGAGGCCGAGCTCGTCGGAGATCTGGGCGGGGCCCCGCCGTGCCCCCGCGGCGAGGGGCGACGGCGGCGACCCCGCCGCGGCGGCAGCGGCGGGCGGTCGCTCCGACGCTCGGGCGGGGCGCGGCCGCGGCCGCGGCGCGGGCGCGGGCAGCGGGGGCGCGCGGTGAGCGCCGCGAAGAGAAAGAGCGAGGCTCTACACATGTTTCATATCTGATTCTTCGAAAGTTCTCTGATTTTTCGGGAGGCCAAGATCCTTTCATTTCTAGTTGTTCTATCGTGGGCCTCTTCCTGGCCACTAGGGGGCCAGGAACAAGTAGAAACGAGCACAAATAGAATTGAGCACGAGTGGGAATGAACGACGTGTAGGCCTCCCAGGTGGGGTCGGAGCCTCGCGCCGCCTCGCCGATGCACCGCCGGTGTGGCTCGACCTGGAACCCGATGTGCTGCACGTCGGCGTCGCCAGTGCCTCGCCGATGCCGGCGTTGTATCGCCGGCGCATCCCCGATGCATCGCCGATGCATCGCCGATGCATCGGCGATGCGGCGCGATCCTCCGAGCCCATCTACTCCGACCCCATCTGGGAGGCCTCTAGGGGCGACAGCCCCGGCAGGATTTGTTTTAAAGCATCACCGAGCGCGCTCACTACTCGCAAAGTGGCTGCTCGCAAACGTCCCCAAAAAACATTTGTTTGCCTCGATTTCGGAGCGGCCGCTCCGGCCTGCTCGACGCAGAACTCTCCCACGTCCGAGCGCTTTTCCCTCCTCCCCCTGCGCGGCCGCCTTCGTCTTCTTCCCCCTCTTGCACGCCGACCAATTAGCCTTTCGTTTACCCCGACTAGCCACACGCTGGGGCGGACTGACTCTGCCTCGCCGCCGACGAAAAAAGTGTTTGCCTCGATGTAATCCATCGTAGATCTCCGCGGCGGATCCAGGTCATTTGCGAGCAGTTGGTTTGCGAGTAGTGGAACGCGCTTGCCTGTAACTTCCACGCACCTGCCAGAGTGGTACAACAGGGAAGACGGCGCCTCCTCCCCGAGAGGTGTTTCTGCACCACCAAACTCGATCGAACAAACGGCCACAGGCCAGACAACTGTGACTCACAGTGGAAACCCATGCCAAGAAACACCCTGCTTGCCTCCAGGGTGCCCTGGGGTTCTTGGGTTTCGATGGTTCTGCCTTGGGCAGCGCAGCGCTCCCACACCCAAAATCGATCGACGTCCTGGGGTCTCGGGGTTGGGCCTCTTGTGGAAGGCTTCTTCTTGGGCGAGCTCCTGCTGCCGTGCGAGAGAGCAGCCCGCAGCCAAGCCGCGGCTGCACAGACGGAACGGGCAGGACGGGCAGGCGCCGAGGAAGCCGAGCCGCCGAGCGGGCGAACGGCGGGGGAGGCGGCGCAGCCGAGGCCCGCGCGGCCGAGAGGGAGCGGCCCGCGACGCGGGGGGGGGGGGGGGGCGGAGCGGCCCGAGCGGGCCTTCCCCGCCCTCCTCGTCTGGGCACCCTCCGGGCGCGTGCGCTCGTGCTCCTCGGCGATTGCCAGCGAGGAGCATCCCGGGGCGTCGGGCAAGAAGAAGAAGAAGAAGAAAAAGAAGAGGAAGAAGAGGAAGAAGCGTGCCCGAGGCCGAAGAGGTGGTGCTCGAGGAGAGTGGGCGTCCGAGCGGTGGCAGGTCGTCTGCCTCGCTCTTCCTCGGGGCCTCCCCGGAGCTCCCTCGCCGCGGGCGGGGGGGTAGCTTCTCAGCCACGCCCAGAGGGGGGGCGGGGGGGCGCGGGGAGGGCTTCTTAGCAGCACCCCTGCTTCTTCTCAGAAGGCGCGGGCCTCCTCTGCAGATGTGAGGCCGGCGCCTTCTAAGAAGCAGCTTGCTTCTGAGAAGCCCTCCCCCCTCCCCCCGCCCCCTTTGTGCGCGCCGCCGAGCTTCGGGGAAGCGCGGGCGCACGGGCTCGGGCGCGCGGGTGACAAAGTCGGCGCGCCGCGCCACGAGATCCTGGCGGCACGGGCGCCGTGTCTCGGGGCCGCCCTCCCCGCTCCTCCTCTCCCTTGGCTCTCCAAGGGATGAGGTTTCGGCACGATGCAGGACAAAGACGCGACAGTCAGGTTGATTCGTGGCGCTGAATTCCGAGATTGGTGTTGTGGTACGCTTCAGGATCTTCCAACGGTTGTCTCCCGACGGGGCACTTCCCATGGTGGGCATGAATCCTTGTCTGGGGCCTATGAAGAGGGAGCTTGGATGGAGGGCCTCTTCCAGCATCGACGATGATTCTTGGGCTTGCACTGGTCCTCCTCCTCCTCCCTCTGCTCGGCCTCCCTCCAGGGGAGGAGGATCGAGGCCAGACGATCGAGGATCGAGGCCAGGTGCCCGCCCCTTGCCTGTCACGGCTGGCGAGCGGCTCGGGAAGGCGAGAAGAGTGAGAGGACCGAGGTCAGCGTTGCGTTGTCTTTGTTTTTTGGCAGACAACAGGCACACAGTCGGCCCGGATTAGTAGGTCGACCCTGCCAGCTCAAGGGTGCCTTTGTGTCCTGTGTCTCGTGACACGTGCCCTCTTACATTACTATGGCAATGTGACCCTCGGAAGGGCCTTGTGTCCTCTCGCGTGTCCTGTCCAATAAAGTCCGACTGTACCCGAAACGACCATACCCCCAACACGACCAATCTGAATTCGTTCAGGCACCTTGCTCGAAAGCATCAGCATATAGGCTGCCAGCGTACGCTTCTTGCGCACGCCTCCACGACCCCACATACCCGCCATAGGCGCGCAGGCTGAATTTGGCTTCCCAGAGCCCGAATCGTGCCAGACGAAGGAGTAGGATAGGGAAAGGGGGGGCTACGAAGTCTGCTGCATGCAGCTGGCTTCGGCCCCGCCGCCGGGCCCATTCCTCGAGACGCGGGCGCCTCCCGGCCCCGGGAGGCGCCAGGGAAACCAGCCACGTGGGCCGATTCTCTTTGCTATCCTATACCCTTTGCTATCCTATACCCTTTTCGCACGGGGCCAGGGCGAAGAGAAATCCGTTCCAGAGCGTTCCGGAACGCTCTCAGAGCGTTCTGGAGCGTTCTGAGAAGGCCGCGGCGCCCGAGGCATCTTCCAGAGCCGCGGGATCTCGGAGATTCCCGAGTTGTCCCCACCCGATTTGTTTCGTCGTCCTGGCTTCACCTTTCGCCCCCCCCCCCCCCCTTCGAATTTGGCCTCCCAAAGCCCCAAGATAGGGGGGGGGGAGCACCCGTGCGAGCGGCAAATCCGACTCGGGTGAGCTGGCCAGAAGGCGCTTCACGATGCATCGGCAGCGGAGGCCGAAGCCAAAGCTGAAGCGCACAGAGAACCGGAACGGGCCCATCCTGCAGGTTTCGTTGAGTTGACAGCCACATGCGAACCCTACCCATACCCCCCACGATTTCTGAGGGGGGGGTGGGGTTCACTTCGTTCGGGAGCTCCCGACCCCGCCTCTGGCGCGCTCCGCGCGCCAGGGAGGGGTTCTGGCGCTGGTCCGAGAGATCTGCGCGGACCTCCGAGAAGGTATGTCAATGTCGTGATCTGTTCCTCGAATCAGGTTGCTCCAGCGTTCCTGGGCTTCCCGAGGCCTTCCTCGGGTCGGGCGAAAGGGGGGGGATAGGGAAAGGGGGGGTTACGAAATCTGCTGCATGCAGCTGGTTTTGGCCCCGCCGCCGGGCCCATTCCTCGATACATTGGCGCCTCCCGGCGCCGGGAGGCGCCAGGAAAATCAGCGACGTGAGCTGATTCTCAAACCCCCCCTTTGCTATCCCCCCCTTTCGCCCGACCCGACTTCTGGGACGTCCAGCATTATGCTCGTTCGCTCGTCTTGAGCTGGGCTCGTCCTCGTTCGCTGTCTCACGCCTGGCGCTGCAGCGAGCGCCCTCATCATGATGCTCCTCTCGGAAGGGGAGGGGGCATCGGGAGGAGCAGGAGGAGCTGAAGTCGGCACGAACGAAATGGGTACGGACAGAATGGGTACGATGCCCAACAGCAGCTCCTGTTCAGTTTGAACAGGACTCGCTGTCCGCGCCGCCGCGGCTTGTGTCCATTTGAGAGAGAAGGCCGCCTGCCCAACAGCGGCCGCTGTTGGTTTGGGGCATTGTACCCATTTCGTCCATACCCATGTCGGGCGTCCAAATGAAGGTTTTCGGGCAGCTTTTCTCGGAGGTTCCCCCACCAGTGCTTGCGCTGAAGCGGTTCCCGCTTGCAGCGCAGGTGCCGCCGGGGCGCTGAATTCTCGGGGCCTTTTTGGGGCTCGGGAGGGGGTCCGGTTGTCGGGCCGCTCCTCGGATCTAGCCCGGAGGGCGCAGTCGTGGCTTGGGCTCGCCGGGGCCAGGAACAGCTTGGGTTCTGGGTGGAAGCAACAACGTAGATTATGCCGCTGCTTGACGCGACTCATGGTGCGACGACGGCTGCGATATCGTCTCTCGAAGAAGTATGACTCGTGTGATTGTAAGTTGTCTCAGCTCCGAAGGTTCATGTCTGTGGTGCGTTGTATCACTCAACCTTCACTCCCCCCTCGCGGGCAGGAGGATGCTGCTGGAGGCGGCACCAACAAGGCGGACGCGCCGAAGGTCAGGAGACCCAGGACCTGGACAGGCAGAGGGAGGAGGGAGGGGGGCAGAGAGCGAGAGAGGGAGGTATAAACAGGAAGCGAGGCACCCGGGGCCGGGAGGGGAGGGAAGAAGGGGAGAGCAGGAGCAGCAGAGAGAGACCGGGAGAGATCGAGCTACATACAGCGAGGGCCTCTGCCTTCCAGGGGCAATTGCACGGCCGCCTGGAGCGGGCCTCCCGGGCCCAGCATCCAGGCTTCGGCCTCTGGAGGATCCGACCGCCCGCTGCTCCCGACGGGGAGGCAGCGACGGGGTGGAGCGGGGGCGGAGGGCTGAGCCGGCGGGAGGGTGCCGGAGAAGGGCCTTCCAGTCCTCGGGGCCTCCCCGAGGGGGCCACCCCCGGGGCCCTCCCGCCCGGGTGGCCACGCTGCGGCACCGCACGGGCGTGTTCCCGTGCGGGCTCGCGGGCAGCACATACAGAGGCTGCCGCGCGCTGGGGCTGCAGGCCATGCACGACGCGGCACTGGAGGGTGGGCGATAGTTCAGTCGGGCCTGTCCCTCTACAGGAGGAATATTCAAAGGTAGTAAAAAAAGGTAGTCTTGGGACGATGTTTTTAGTATTTTTGATGATTTGGGGGGTATTGTTTTATATATATATATATATATATATATATATATATATATATATCCGCTCAGAATCCCCCTGTAGGGGGGCGCGCCCGACCTGAGGCGAGAGCGAGTCCAGCGGGGGAGATCGGCCGGAGGAAGGGCGTCAAGTGAGGTGTTGGCACGTCCAGTGTCCCTCTCCCCTCTCTCTCCCCTTCTCTCATCGCATGTCCTCTTTCGTCTGTCCTCTCGCACCGTGACCTCCCCTCCTCTCTCCGTTCCTCATCCACTGACCTCCCCTCTCCTTGTCCCCCCCTTTCCTCTATCAACACTGGCTTGAGTCCGAACGCATGATCGATTCGCGCGGTTGGCCGAAACTTTTCTGCCACTCATCACCTGCAGAAGCGTAAGAACAGCTCTTCTGAGTTGACGAAGAACGTGAGGGGTGGAACATGCATGCATACTCTGCCGCACGTGCCGAGAATCCTTGTCCGTTGTAAGATGCAGCCTCTGGCATTCCGTGTCTTCACCATATGGCCTCTGCCATCCCCCCCTCATGCTCCCCCCCGGGAGACGGCAGGATGAGCCCTGCAGCACAGGCCGCTGAGCAGAAAGTCGGAGGCGACGCTGCCCCTCGGGACCCTCGCCTCTGGACGCCCGTGACCCTGGGAAGATGCAAATACTCGCAGCAAGCGTCACGAAGAAGAAGAAGAAGAAGAAGGAGTTGCCTTCCCAGAAGCATGCGTCGTTACAGGAAGTGTCTGACATGCAGATTGTAGACATATCACCTGCGGGACCGCCGTCTGATATAAACTGTTTTGGGGAGGGGATGGGCGCAGCTGTTGGCATGTGGTTGTCCCCGTGTCAGATGTTCGACATGTATACTCGCAAAACCTTAACACACGTATAACCAGTACACCTCGTGGTGCAGATCCTACCATGCGCCTCAGCGCAATTCAACATGTCATAATTGTTCTGGATACCACTCACCACATGCCACGCCGTGCACCAGCTCCTTAAAACGGCATGGCTTCGTCTGGCCCATTAACATCCAAAGCCGCACATGTGCCTAACTCACGCGATTCGCTGGCTTATGCCACTCACGTTCTACGTATGTATACCATGTAATCCTGTGCGCATGCGAAATAGCATTACCTGGGCAGCCTTTCAACCCGTCTAATTAGTGCCACGTTCTAATCCTCATATGTTTCGGGCCACCCAAGCTCTGGCCAAGTCCTTAAACACCTCCCAATGTTTCCCCAGCAGGGCATACATCATAACAAGTATCGTTCCCCTGAATGTACCGTCTAGCAGTTGACGAACTATTCATAGGGACAGCCACTCCGTCGTGTTTAACTGATATAACTGGTCTGCCGCTCCTAGCTGTGCCTACGAACCAAGCTCATCCGACTCTTCTAACTATGCATGGCTTCGTCTCGCTGGAATGTCGTCTTCGGCATCCCTGACCACTCTGTAAGTCGGCCTATCATGTACAGTTCCGCTGAATATGACGATGTGTCAAACTATTACTACAGGCCTGTAATGCGCATATGTTGTAGTGAATATGTTGTATACAACTGTACAGTATGCAAGTTCGACACACTTATAGATCGAACTTGCCGAACTGTCATACCATGTGCAGGGCGATGTTTATCGACTAGTTAACAACCGCTACCTGTCGAATCACAGAACGGCCATTGCGAATAATAGGTATAAGGGTACGCAGGGTTTCCCCTTGCCGCCCTCCCCCCACCTTCTGAGTGACTGCATGGATGGGTTGGTTGGCTGGTTGGCTGCCTTACTCTCTAATCCATTGGTCCGCAGCTCGGCTGGACGGTTGGTCGTTAGGTTGGTTGATGGTTGGGTTCGGCTGCCTGGGGCGCAACGAGCTCTTTGCCTCCCACGCTCTCACAAGCCCGCAGTGTAGTGGCGCTTCCGTGGACAGTTCTGGGGAAGGTCAGCGCCCGCTCGGCGCGCTCTGTCTGCCCCTACGTCCAGAGCAGTTCCTTGAGCAGCAGAATGCGCGAGGGTCTCGTCCTCCGGGTACTTTCCTTTGCATTGCCCCCCATTCAGCGGGATTTCGATACGCCTCTCCCAAGGAAAGAGGGATTCAACATCTCCGCGATGATCTTGCAAGGGGCGCGCACAGAAGTTCTATTCGTTGGCTCATCTGGATTCCGGATCCTTCGCTCCCTCGCGACATCTGAGTTCTAGGAATGATATTGCGAAGACCCCCCCGTTTCTTGGCAGAGGGTTGACCCGTTGGCGAGGCATTCGCCGCCAAATTGTTGTTCTTTCGCGTACTGTATTCCCATCATCCGGCTCCCTCCAGTCGTGCCTGGCCTTCACTAATTATCTGGCATTGCGCCCCATTGCCTATTGACACGCCCTCTGGACTTTTCCTTGCGGGCCGCCGAACAAAAAAAGTATTCCCATCAGCCCATCCAGAAATGATGTCCAGGCGAGTTGCCTTGACCATAGAATTGTAGGAGCAAACAGTGGAACAAAGAGGAGGTCAGCCGTCAAACAAGAGCTCGGGACCTACTTGAGCAGGCCCAGGAGTCAACCATTATGTTTTCGAGAAGCTTTCGGTCTGGAAGTTCCATTGGAAGATGATCTAACCCGCAAAGCGGGAGTCACGGCGGGCCCCCAGGGGAAATTTGCGCGCAGATTTTGCAATCAGTGGGTGTTCGGGGATTTGCTTCGACGAGGGTCTGTACCACTCGTGGCACCATTTCTCAAAGCCATATTGACGTCCCTTGGGGGGGGCAGGCGGTCTCGGGAGCCAACAGACGGCTGCTGGGGGCCCATGGGCCACGAAGAGCGTGAGGGCTGTGCCGGATCTAAGCTCCCTTGAACCATCTGTTGGTCACTTGAGGGCCCTCGGGGCTCATAAGGCACGAAGTGCGTGAGGGGTGTGCCGAAGTAAGGCTCCCTTCTTAAGCCGTCTTGAGGGCCAGCGGACCGCCCTGGGACCACGGGGCACGAAATACGTAATGGGTGTGCCGCATTGGGCCCAAGGAACCATATGTGGGGACTGCTGAGCACAGGCATGAAGTGCGTGAGGGACGTGCCGAATTGAGGCCCTTGTGAAGATTGACCTTCGAATCCGTCGTGTTTTCCGTGTCCCAGAGGCTCGGGGGCGCGGGAAATGCGTGAGGTGTGTGTGTGTGTGTGTCGAATTGAGGCCCTCGTGGCCCCGGGAGCACATATCACCCGTAGGGTGCACATGTCCGGGGGGAATCCCCAGGAACCGGCCAGCGGAATGCACGAAGCCGTGGTCAGCGTGCATTTCGGCGGCGAGCGCGGGGGGGGGGGAGTGAGAAGGGGCGGGCCTCCTCAGAAGGCTCGGAAGTCCCCTGGCGTCCTGAACAGTTTTCTAAGCCTTCCCCTAAGGCGCAGAACATGTTTCAGAAGGCGCGAGGGTGTCTGAGAAGTCCAGCCGCCTTTGGAGAAGCCATGTTCCTTCTCACTTCCCCCCCCCTCGCTCAGGGCCCGCAGGAGCCCCGCCGAATTCGACCGTTTCGCTTCTTTCGGCGGCAATCAGTGCAGCATCGTTGGCACTTGCTCGCCTGCTCGCAGGGACATTTGGGGGGCCTCGTGGGGCATCTTGTGGCCTTTCGGGGGGCCTTGGGGGTTTACACACAGCCTCTTGGGGGCCGTCTGGCAGTCTCGGGGGCCGCCTTTTGGAGGAAGGGCTCGAAATCTCAATTCGGGTTCCCCCTCTTGGGCCCCTCTTGGGGTCACTTGAGCCCTCTCGAAGCCTCTTGGGCAGTCTTGGAGCCATGTTGGGTCGTTTTAGAGCCCTCCTGGGAGCCTCTTGGGCTGTCTTCGGGCAATACGGGGGGCATCTTGTGCCGAATTGGGCGGTCAGAAGCCCGAACAGGTTGGAAGATTGTTGGGTACATTTTGGAGGAGTTGTTCTGGGGGCTTTCTCGGGAGGCCTTCGGGCCTTATTGGGAACATCGTGGATAACATCGATCAGCAAAGAGGGGGGTCCTCGATTCGAGACCCCCCGTCGCACCACGAAAAATCGCCTCTCGGCTTTGTTTGGGGGGGATCTTGGGAGCCAATTTGGAGCCATTCGTCTGCTTCTCGAGGGGGCTATCGTGGAGCCATCTGCAGGCTTCAATAACCCGGGGAAGCGAAAAAGCGGCACGTTTTTTTCTGTTGCACAAAAAACGTTCATGCTATGTTTAACGTAAAAGACAGATCGGGGATACATTTGGGAGCCTCATTGCCCTTTTTGGAGCTTCTCGGAGGCATCCTGGAGGACATGTTGAGCAATCGTGGGCTCTCTTGTGCCATCTTGGAGGCCACATGTGGAAATGTATGGTCATACTGGAGGCATGATGGGTTATACTGGACTCTGCTATGGGCTGCGGTGGGCGCCGTCAAGACCCTGGGGAGGAGGTTCGGGCGAGAGGTAAACTCCGCCTCATCGGAGGAACTCCCTAAACCCTCAGCCATCTACGCCCAGGGCGCTGCTAGACTTTCAAGGAAGGTCTGTGGGGGGGGAGGGGGAGACATCAGCGCGCTCCTCTGCAGTTTGGCTCAGCCACGCGCGCCCGCTATGACTACCAGCACGCTTGTTGGCACGATATGGCAGGAAAAGGATACTCATCCTTCTCTACACCACCGTACATCCCATACCGTCTACCTTGTGGCATATGGCAGCGATGTACGATGTGATGTTACCACGTTGGCGTCGACTTCGTAGCGGAGCTGGCCACACTCTCGTACGGTTAGCTCCCAAAGTTGGCTTCAACCTACCACTTAATCGCACGAACCTGTCGGACCTACTGATACTCCTTACTACGAGCCCAGACTCCATCTGCGACCCCGTGGATCTATTCGAGCTTGGAGTTTTAACATGTTTCACTCGTTGAATCGTTCACGAAAGACGAATAAGCATGGTATGACGCCGCGCGCAAAACGTCTTGAACCTTCAGCCACGACGACTGGCCAAGTCCACTGATACACATGCCCCGCGCAAGTATGCGTATGAACAACACACAACAAAACTGAATGTCGTGGGACGGGCTGTCTACACCATTGTATGGCTCAGCATTGGATCCGCTATCGGTTCCTCCTCCTCCTCCTCCTCCTCCTCCTCCTCCTCCTCTGCCCCCCCTCCTCCGCCTCCCCCCCTGCTCAACCTCCCCCTCCTCCTCTTCCTCATCACCCTCCTCTTCCTCCTCCTCCTCCTCCGCCTCCCCCTCCTCAGCTTCCCCCTTCTCTTACTCTTACTCCACTTCTCTCCAACTCCTCCTCCCCTTCCCCGTTCTCCTCCTCTTTCTCTTCCTCTTTCTCCTCCTCCTCCTCCTCCCCCTAATCCTCCTCTTCTTGCTCCTCCTCCTCCTCCTCCTCCTCCTCCTCCTCCCCTCCTCCTCCTCCTCTCCTCCTGCTCCCCACTCCTCCTCCTCCTCCTCCTCCTCCTCCTCCTCCTCCTCCTCCTCCTCCTCCTCCTCTGGCGGGGCGCCGCGCACCGGCAGGTGCCACCAAGAGATTCGACCCCACGAAGCAGGCCCGCCGCCGCGGCCACCGAGCCGAGAGGGCGGGGCTCCGCGGGAGGTGCGCGGGACGACTGCCTCCCGAGAGGGGGGCGATGGCTTGGGAGGCATGCCCTATTGTGCTCAGCTCCGCATTCTTCCCACACCTGCTTCCCTTGGCCCCCTCGGTCCGAAGCCGTGTCGGGTGTCCATGTTGGCGCCGTCCCTTTGTGATCAGCTCCGCGTTCTTCTCGCACCTGCTCCCCCTGGCCCCCTCGGTCCGAAGCCGTGTCGGCCATCCATGTTGGCGTCCCCCTAGCGGTGCCGGTGGGCACGGCCGCTCAACATTTGGCACCGGGCACCTACGCAGACGGCAGCAGCAGAGGAATCGCAGCCACCAGAGGGGAGGCGGGGGACCTATTATCGTCGACGGGAGGGAAGGGGAGAAAGTTGTCGCCGGTTGTTAGTCGTGCTCTCGCCTCTTGGGCGTGGGCGTCGGGAAGCGATGTGTGGTCGCAGTTAGATGATGGCTACTTGCACCGTACAAGCAGGAACGTGTTTCGCCCATTCCCAGCGCCGCGCGCGGCCGCGCTCATGGGCGAACTAGGAGACGCCTCGACACGCCTCGCCTCGGGGTGCTCTCCAGCAGTTGCGCCTCGTCGAGGGTTTCCCCGGGGTGCCCTTGGATGTTCTGCTTGTTCCCCACATGCTTAGTGGGGTTATGGTTTTCTTCTATGCCTCGTCGCACCCGCGCTCACTCACCTCACCTCCCTCTTCCCCTTCTCACACAGCGCAGCACAGCACAGCACTGCTCAGCATAGCTCAGCTCAGCACAGCACAGCACAGCACAGCACAGCTCAGCTCAGCACAGCAGGGCATAGCAGACGAGGCATTTTCTCGACACCATAGGGGGTGCGCATGGGGTGGTCCCTCAGCGCGGCCGCTATACACGACGGTCGTCCAGGGCATACCAGGCGTGGCATTTTCTCGACACCATTGGGGGTGCGCAGGGGGTGGTCCCTCAGCGCGGCCGCTATACCCGAAGGTCGTCCAGGGCATAGCAGGCGTGGCATTTTCTCGACACCATAGGGGGTGCGCAGGGGGTGGTCCATCAGCGCGGCCGCTATACACGACGGTCGTCCAGGGCATAGCAGGCGCGGCATTTCTCGACACCATAGGGGGTGCGCAGGGGGTGGTCCCTCACCGCGGCCGCTATACACGACGGTCGTCCAGGGCATAGCAGGCGCGGCATTTCTCGACACCATAGGGGCTCTTGGGGGCTTCTTGGGAGCGTCTTGGGGCTCCTTGGCGGCGTCTTGGGCTCCCCTGGGGCCTCTTAGGGGGCTCTTGGAGGCCCCTTGGGGCGGGAGGGGGGGTAGTCGATTGCAGCCACCCCCTCGGAGGCCGCGATCCTCGTGAGGGGTGGCGAAAAATAGCCTCCCCCCTGGGGATCACCCGGGACCCGGCCGGGGATCAGCCGGGGTCTTTTTCATCTGGGGGCCCCCAGGGGCCGCCCCGCGCGCGCAAACTAGAAATAGTGTTAAGTAGTTACCGGAGATCTCAGCACGCCTCTGGCCCGTTGGGCCGGCGAATTCCTCCGGGGTTTCATGCAGGCGGCGACCGTGTCAAGGAGCCCTCCGAGGGTGCTTAGCTTGGCCTCGAATGCCCCAATGGCCCCAAAGACCGTCCAGCGGATCCAGTCTAGGCCCCAGTTGTCTCTCAGATGATTCTGAACATATTCCGAGATGTCCCCATGTGAGTCCGTATTTGCTCGAAGAGCTCAAGAAGAGGTCCTAGCGGTGTCCACGGTGCCATCCAACGGGCCATTTGAGAGTTACCTCAGGCTTACAAGTTGGCCCAAACCAGACAGACCCATGATATTCTATTCCAACGTGTACTTCAGATTCGGCCCCATGAGTCCACGAGAGCCCCATAAGAGCCTCTTATTTCCTCCGTCCCTCATTTTTACTCCCTCCCTTTTCGAACGTATCTCGTTTGTCCTGCCACCTCTTCTCTACTGCCCCCTTGCTCCTCTATCCCACCCTCCTTCTCCCTCCCTCTGTTTCTCCGTCCGCCGTCCCCTTGCTCGACTCGTTTCTCACCCCTGCTGTAGCCCATAGTATAAGTTGTCCCTTCTTCTCTCCATGCTCTCCCCTTCCTCACTAACCCTTCCTCTGTGCAGGGGGCCTGGTGGAACTTACGACCTCCAGCCCAGATTCCCTTTGCTCTTTCGTCGGATTCCCCGTTACGCTATCCGAGCTCCACGTTCCTTGGGTTGGCGGGTTTGTCGGATCTCTGGCATTCGATCGCAGTGCATGATTTTCTTTTGCATGTGAATGGTTGTGCATTGCATGTGATTTGTGTCGTGAGTTGCATTGCGTTGCATATCCGTGCAGTTGATTGGCCAGCTGTTCCTTGAACAGTTGTTCGTGTCTTTGCGTTCCGACGGGTTGTTGTAACTCTCGCTTGCATTGGTAATGCGTCTTGGGTGCCACTGCGATTGCAAAGTGTTCAAATCGTTTCGCGGCTTTGCATTGGTTTGCACTGCGTCCTGTGACGATGCAGAGGCGTACCGCTGACGGTAATGCTCGGCCCGCGTTCGTGCGAGTTCTTCATGTCAGGGCCATTTCATATTTGGACATGTGCGTACATGCACACAGGTGTGGGGTTGTCAAGGGCGGGTGTTTGCTAGAACCTAAGCGCGCACGAAGCGCACGCGTGGTTTTATTATATGTATACGTATAGACATATATATATACGTATGTATATGTATATATATACATATATATGCGCATCTATGTAAATATGCACTGTCAAAGCACGTATGTGTAGTTGGAGGGTGTGTCTGGGAGAATCGAGCGCAGAGCGACGTGTGGGTGTTAATCGAGCAACAAGGGACAACATGTAGCCGAAATCTGTACACAAGAGAAACGGAAGAAAAGTGTGAGAGAGAGGGGAGGAGCGAGATAGAGAGAGAGAGAGAGCGAGAGCGAGAGAGAGAGAGAGAAGGCGAGGGCAGGCGAGGAGCATGCGGAAATTCCAGGAGGTCCACCTTTGGAGGCATATTTGTGACATCACATTAAGGACGTGGTCACCACAGACATGCCAGACGTCTTTCAGTTCTGCACTCGCGAGCTCTGCCCGTCACAATCACCTTCACCACCTAAGTCTGCACGTCGTTATCGTCATCGTCGTCTCCAGCATCGGCGCTGTCACCGACCTTGCCGTCAAGTTCGTCATCATCGATACCACCATCATTGGTATCATCAGCAGCATCATCAGCATCATCAGCACCATTACCATCATCGTCATCGGCGCCATCATAATCAGCAGCAGCATCATCAGCATCATCGTTGCCGCTGGTGTCGACGTCCTCGTGAAGTCGCGCCCGCTCGAGTAACCGACCCGTACTGAACTGACCGCGCGCCAGCGCGGCCTCTCAGACGCATTGGGAAATTCCCATCGGTAAGCGCCATCGCGGCCGCATCAGCTGTGCCAAACCAGCTGGTGGATCCGCGCGCGAGCGTGCGCGCGCCAGTGCGGCCACAGAGACGCGCTAGCAAGTTCCAATCGGGAACCGCAATCTTAGCCGAATGGTTATTGTCAAGCGACTTGCGGGTGGGTGGGTGTGATGTTTTCGCACGCATTGCAGGTGACGAAAATTTATTGCAACACATACCCCACACATGCACAGTACAAGAGTTCACTGTTTGGAGCCCACGCTGGCAAACATTACTTTTCCGCCATCGGGGGCGCTTGTCCCGCGGCGGCTGGGCAGTTTTTGCCCTTACGGTGGCGCGTGAGGGTGTGAACTCCCCGTCCGCCCAAGGACAGGCGTCCCTGATGGCGGGGAAATAATGTCAAACCTTCTGCAGGTCCGCGAATGGTCCGGCCGATCTCCACCGCGTTGGGGATGTTGTGGTTGGGGGGTTGTGTGGGCGCGCGGATCTTGATTATATGTGGGAGCATGGTCGTGGGTGGGGTAGGCTACCTGGCCCCATCTGGGCGAGCAATGGGCGAGTGGCGATCGATCGGGGGAGCCGCCCCAGGGCGGAGACATCGAGTTGAAATCGGCGATGCATCGCCGAACGATCGGCCCCGAAAGGGCCCAGAACTTTGGCGTGCCCCGCCTTCGCTTGCGAAAACGCTGCGGGCGTCGAAATTCCATTCCCGCGCGCACGCGCGCACGCGAACATTTCAAAGGAGGGTTGCGGTGTTGCCTCAGCGCCGACTGGCCTCTTTCCACGGCCTGCGAAGCAGGCGAGCGGATGTTGGCGGCGCCCACAATGAGGTTGGCGCGACAGGGGCGGCCTCCTGAGAAGGCAGGGAGGGTATGTTAGAAGGCAGGGGCCTTCTGGGAAGGGCCTGGCGGCCTCTGAGTAGCCTTCTTCGGGGCTGCCAGGCCCTTCTAAGGAGGCCCCTGCGTTCTAACAAGCTCGCCCAGCAATTGTTTAGACGGCCGAACCCCTCGCGCCACACCCTTGTGGGCGCCGCCATGGACGGCAGCACAGGGGCTGCTTTGAGGAAGCCCAAGGATCAGGGGTGCGCAGCTGTGCCGATGATGATAAGAGCCCCCTCGGCATGTTGACCCAGCTTTCCTCGGGCAGCCTTCAGACGCCAGCCGTGCTTCTGCACACCATGCGTATTCCAATGTAGGGGCATTGTGCATTGGAGGCGCACGTGCGCAACAATGCATTGCAATGCAATTGGGTGCAACACAATGGTTTGCGTCGCAATGCAAATCACAGCACAGCAATGCATAATATCGCATCGGATCGCCCAGCGCATGATGGCTGGTTTGCGTTGTGCAGCATTGGATCGCATAAACTGAGGGCATTGAGTAGCGCAGCATAGCTTTGCCTTGCATAGCATGGCAACGCACGGCTTTTTGTCAGATATCACCGTTGAGCACGGCAACACATCATGGCATTGCACTGCACAGTTCGGCGCAGCACAGCATCACTCTTGCACATCATAGCATAAAATCCGTTACCATTGGTAGTTTCCCATTGGCGTTATCATTGCTCGGCATTCGCGCAGCTAAGTACAGCATGACAGAGCAAAGCACAGAACGCATCGGTCCGAGGAATGGGTGCCGAGGTCACGAAGAACCACTGGCGCCCCCGCAGCGTATTGGTTGTCCGTGCGGCCTGGCCAAGCGCTGCTCGATTGACCTTTCGGCCCACTGCCCTTGCGTCGCGGAACTGGCGCGGCTCCTCAGGCCGATGGCTCCGCCCGAGGCGCAGTTGCAGGGCCTGCGCGCCGAGAATGCGCAGCTGCTGGCCGAGAACATATGGCTCCACGCCGCCGCCGCCGCCGCCAGCGGCGACATGGCCAGCCGGATCGTCCAGCAGGGACTGGAGGCCACCTCCGGGCCTTCCAAAGGGGCCCCGCGCGGGACGGCGTCGGAGGATCGCCCCGCGTGTCGCCGATGCCTCGGCGATGCGGCGCGCTCCAGCGGCCGGCCTCCTCCGTCCCGACGTGTCGCCGGGGCATCGGCGGACGTCACGGCGCACACCTCGGCGAGGCGGCGCGAGCCTCCGGCCCCACAGGCCCCGGCCCACGGAGATCCGACGGTGTCGTGTTTTTCTCTGCGCGGGGCTCTCGAAAGTCCTGACCCTTTCTCCATGACGGGCTCTTCGTCCTGGGTCGTCCTCTGACGGTCCCAGGGCCCGGTGAGGGCCACCGGAGGCCGAATGAACCCAGCGCGACCCAAATTAGGGCAAAGTCTATTGCATGGGCGCGTCGCTGGGCACATCGCTTAGCACTGCGTGGCATTGCTTTGCATGGGTTGGCATTGCTTGGTTTTGCCTGGCATCGCTTGGCATCGCTGGGCGTTGCTTGGCATTGTTTGGCATTGTTTGGCATTGCTTCGCATTGCTTTTCCTTGCTTCGCACTGCTTGGCACTGCAACGAAACAAAAGGAGGGACCGGGAACCAAGGGAATCCGAGGAACCTCCGAGGAACGGGCAACGTAATAATAAGAGGCACCGGGGGCGGGGAAGCCGAGGAACCCGGGGAACCCAAGGAACCTCCAGGCAACAGGCAAAGTACCAATAGGAGGCCCCAGGGGCGGGAAACCCGAGGAACCCGAGGAACCCAAGGAACCTACGAGCAACGGGTAAAGTAACATTAGTAGGCACCAACCTTCAACCAAGTAAGAACCCCTTAGGCAAGCCCGATTGGGGAAATGGTAACATCGTAGGAAGAAGACCAGAGCCCTAAACCAAGCTTCCTGTTGCATTTTCGAGCAGGATCGCTATGTGATGGCCCTGGGGCCCTGAAACTGGGCGAAGACGCTCGGTGGTGTGAAAAGCATGCAGCGCCCAGATTTTAGGGCGCGCTGGCCCCGTTTGGGAGGCCTCCGAGGTCGAAGGCTTCTACCAGGAGCGCAGGCGCGTGGTCGAGGATCATCGGATGATGAGCTGACACCTATTAGCTCCCGTACCTATGCGGCCCCAAGGCTCCTCGGGGATGAATTCCGGGGGGGGGGCGATGGGTGTGTGTGTGTGTTGTCGGATAGGGGCCCCAGCTCGAACGGGACCCCCCCCTCGGGGTTCGACAGCTCGCACCCCATACCTATAGCGCCCTCGTCGCCTTGCCTTCAGGGAACAGATGATGGCAGAAACAAATGCAAAGTGTGCGGGGGCCGCGCAGGTTCCTCGGATCGGCGCTGGAGCCCCAAATCCGCGCGGACCCTCGAACGATTATGGTTGTGCCATTGTTTGTTCCGCGATGCCTTTACCGATTCTTCACTCCTGGGGATAACATCTGGAGAACAACATCAAACGCCATAGACCCCAGTATTCGTTCAAGAAAAACCAGGAGTATGGACAGAACCCTGATTGTTTTCTCTGAGATTTTCCGCTGACTTGGAACAGATCTAGACCTGGACTACGTTTTAAAAGACAACGCTTGGAGTGAGGTCCGCTCTCTTTGCTGAAAGTGTTCTTCAGCCCTTAGCAGAGGGGGGGGGGCGTGGTTCAGGGGCAACAATAGGGGGGATAGGCATATGGGGGGGATGCATCGACCCCCAAGCCCCCGATGGCACCACCCGCCCAGGAAGGTGCGGATTCACCATCGGGGACCTGTCGCCGATCTGTGGGCGATGCATCGCCGATTCCAGGTCGATGCTTCCCCCCCCCCTAAATGCCCATCCCCCCCCCCCATCGCTGCCCCCCCGTGGTGCCTTCGGCAGAGGAGGTCGCTGGGCTCGCCGCCGCCCTGCCCGCCGGGGCCTCGGCGGCGGCCGCGGCGGCCGGCGGGGCCGCCCGGCTGCGGGCCGCCCTGGAGGAGGCGAGGGCCTTGCTTGTGGAGCAGGATCCCAGGAGGAGGAGGAGGGAGGAGGAGGAGGAGGAGGAGGAGGAGGAGGGAGGAGGAGGAGAGGAGGAGGAGGAGGTGAGGAGAGGAGGAGGAGGAGGAGGAGGATCGAGGAGGAGGAGGAGGAGGAGGGATCGAGGAGGAGGAGGAGGAGGAGGGATCGAGGAGGAGGAGGAGGAGGAGGGATCGAGGAGAAGGAGAAGGAGGGATCGAGGAGGAGGAGGAGGGATCGAGAAGGAGGACGAGGAGGGGATCGAGGAGGAGGAGGAGGGATTGAGGAGGAGAGATCGAGGAGCAGCGAGGCGCATCGAGCTTCGGGCATTTTGGGAGGGACGGGGCAGGGACGGGGAAGGGGGTTGAGGCGGGGGAGGATCGGTAAGCAGGGCCTCCCCCCCTTCCTGGTTCGCAGAGGGGGGGGGTTCTCCCGAGGTGCCCAGCCGGGTGCTCGCAGCTCCTTCCTTCCAGGGGGCATTCGAAGCGACTTTCCTCTAACCCCACCTCTGCCCGTACCCCACCTTACGTTCTATCGACAGGAGAGGGTATAGCCAGGGAGCCAGGTAAAGGGGGGCCAGTTAGTGATAGGGCCCCCCTGCCAAAACATATTCCGGAATCTTTCAACCAGGTCTGCCGCAGCAGGTGTTCTGCGGGTGACGGTAGTTCTGGTTAGTAGAATGGGGCGGGAAGGCGTCTGCAAACACGCATTACTAAATTTGTTCCCGCTGATCTCAGTCTTGCCAACGCCCGACAAGACCGCTTGGCACGAGTGAAGGCCCGAAGCACGTCCTAAAGCGTGTGGGGGTGGCCGAGGAATGTGGTTTGAGGTTCGAGATTTTGAGAGAAGCGTGTTTGTTGTTTTTGGGGCTGCCGCGGCCCTTCTCGTCGCCAACGCTGGATGCCGATGCCGCTCGAAATTCGGGGAAGCGAACGCCCCAAATTCAGGGCGTCACCCTGCACGCCACCCGATCTCCGACGGTATGATGGTGTCCAATCCCTGCGCTTTTCCTCGATTTCAGCACTCGTGGGAGCGCTTTCGGGGCCCAGGACCATGAAAATGTGATCCCGAATGAAAAGCTGACCCTGGGAGGGGTCGGGACCCTAGGAGCTACGGACTGAAAAATCAACTCGGCAGATGTCAGGGGAGGTGGCTCTCCCTCGCCAAAGTTCATGGAAGGAATAAATACCGATACCGCTGCTCGTCCTCAAGAGTTTTCGTCGCTACGGCTAGCTTATCCCAGAGATTCTGGCAACAGTGCACCCCGAGAGACGTCCTGAGAGTAGCGGTGTCGGTATTGTTGTTCCCCCATGACCTCGCGTGCCGGGACGTCTAGGTGGTCCCCCGATGTCGCCCAGCCTTCACGAGTGAAGAGACCGAGGGGGAAAGCATGATGACCATGACCAAGATGTGACGGGGTCTTGTCGAAACCGATCACTGGCATGGCCCATGCCAGCCGTCGCCGATGTTGTCGCGGGGATGATCCACGTATTGACGATGACCGTGATGGACGACGACCAGAATTCGGCACCGACGTTTCCGCGCTTAGTCTTGGTCATGGTCACCGCATGCTGTCCCTCTTAGAGTGGTTCTTCGGTGTGGCTTCGCGTGCGGGGCCGTCTGTGGTCGGGAGCCTCGAGACGGGGGTCAATGCAAACGGGGGTCAGCCAGGGCCTCGGATCCTGCAGGATCCTGCGAAGACCCCCTCTGGCTGACCCGGGTTAGCGAGCCGCTCGTGGCCGCGAGGCGGCCGCACATATTGGCTGACCCGGGTTTGCGAAGACCTGCGTTGCAGTTTTTTTTCCTGCACTGCAGTTTTTGGTTTCCTGCTGACCCGGGTCTGGATTGACCCGAGTCAGACGATCGCCGATGTGGGGCCCCCCGGTCTCATCGAGTGCGGTGCGGAATGGTGGCGGCCGGTGCGCCCGAGCTGTGCGGTTCCCCCCGGCCCCCCGAGGCCGCGCACCAGCGCCCCTTTTTTCCCTGCTTCTCATTCGCCTCCTCCTCCCTACCGATGTCACGTCGTCGGTTTCGACCACATGTTGCGCGGCCAGGACAGCCCTGGTGCGCCCTTCCGTCCCCGCCGCCGGGGCCTCTAGGCGGGTGGGAGACTCTCGCCCTCTTCTACGCTGCGCCCCTCCCTACCGATTTGGGCTCAACTCCGAAGCGTCGTGCCCAGGACAACAGGGCCTGGAAAGGGGGAGCAGCGGCCCCCACCACCTTCATGGAGGCTACACCTCCGAATCTTGCGCACCCAGGGGCGAGGCAGTTCTGGAGCCTGCCAGGCAGGATTCGGCAGTTTTCCCTGGCCCAAGCTGCGCAGTCTGGGGTTGCAGCAAGTGTGAGGCGTTCGCAAAAATGAACAAATCGACTGGTATGTCAGTGCAGATAACCCAGCCCCACAGAGGATCCAGAGCAAGGCCAAAACAAATGTGATTCCACGGGCGATCCGCGGCTGCAACCAGAAAAGGAGAGCAGGGGACAGTTGGCAATGGGAAAGAAAAAATTATTGTTGCGACCGACGGTACAATTCAGAAGCTCGAGGCTCAGTTCCATGAGTTACTGCAAGCTGCCCAGTTTCTCCCCACGTTTTCTACCCCATTACCAGCAAGGCTGCGGCGCCCACTGGCGCCAAGGCCCCATGGCTACACACCCAAACGGCGGAAAAAGGTGACCTTGCGGCTAGTGATGAACAGAGTCAAAGTGTCAAGGGGGATAAAATCATGCAGGAAACCAACGAATCCGAAGACGTTGTCAAACGATTCCGCTTCAGTGACGACACCCTTCGGAAGCCCGTCGGAGATCGGATCCAGTAAGTTCGTGGCCAGCATAAGCAGCGACGATATCCCACCACGCACACACACAAGAAGACCGCTCAGCACTTAAATCGTGTGCTGAACTAGGTACACATTATGCATGACGAACTTGCGGATGGGAAACAGATTCTAAACGGTTTGCGTAAACCCACCAGCATTTGACAGGCCCGTGGCCCGGACCTCTCAGCTCGGCGATTGCGAATCCGCGTCCGCCCGCGACCAAGAAAAGTAACCCCACCAGCCCATCCAGAAACGATGCCCAGACGAGTTGCCTCGATCAGGGAAGTAGGCAGCACGCCGAGGAAAGGTCCCTTTGTGAGGCCGCTTGGAGCGTCTTGGGGGCCTCTTAACAGTCCCGGAGGCCTCTTGGAGCGTCTTGGGTGTCTCGGCGAGCTTCTCGGGGCCTCCTGGGGGTCTCTTGGGAGCCTTTTGGAGTCCTCTTGGGCGCCTCTTGAGGCCTCCAGGGGCTTCCTGGGCGCCTCTTGGGGCCCTCTTGAAGCACTATCGCGAGCCTTGGGAGCGCTTTTGGGGCCATCTTGGAGGAGATCGAACAAACAAAATTGGAGGTTCAACTAGCGGTGCCCCCCCTGGTGGCTAAAATGGTGCCAAACCTTAGTAAAACCATTGATTGTGGCTTCTTCGCCGAGGCCGTTTGAAAACCCTGACACCTCGCGACCGGCCCCTGCCAGGTCCAGGGGAGGTGATATGGGGAGGGGCAAACCCATCCTCGAAGAGGAAGATCGGTTGATGGAAGACAAAACACCGTAGACGATCCACGCCCTGAAGGGTTTGTGGAATTGCTCGGCATTCAGGAGTCCGTTGCCAAGAGAGAGGACGATACAATTGCGCAGTTGGTCGAGGTGGCGCAGCCAGACATCGAGTTCGCGGAGACCGCAAAGCAAGTTACGCCAGAGCGCCAGGAGAAAGGACCACCCACCGCTGACAGATCCAAGCTGTTTGGATTTGATGCATCAGATGCGCCAGAGGAGCTGTCGAGTTCCCTCAAGAGGCAGGAGTGGACTGCTCTCCAGGCTTTATTTTCCAAGACTGTCACCATGCTGTCCACAAAGATGGGCGTGGCTGGTCAGGCGCCGGCCATTGCCACGCTGTTGGCGGAACCGCTGGATGCGAAAGGCCAGGTAAGCGCAGCGGGCATGGAGGAATCAAACGCGAGTGCGAGGTTTTGAATGTCGATGGGCAGAACCACGTAGTCAGTCTTGCTGGCGACGATGGAGGCCCAAGGGGAAGCTCAAGGAATTCTAAGCGACGAAAGCGAAGCGTTCCTAGCATCATCAAGCTAGGTCATTGGTTGCGCAGTCTGGCTTCAGCGACGGCGGCCCCCACTACATCGGGGACCTTGCAATGCTCGAGGTTCTGGCCTGACCCCGAAACAGCTGAGGCCGCGGAAAGGAAGTCGCCCCCAATTCAGCCATGAGGCAGGCCCGCCATGCTCGGGGCGGGCGAGGGACGGGAAGCCCCACCGCGGAATCGCTGGAGGAAAAGCCACGCACGTCCTGGACAGCGTCTGCTCCCACGTCTCCTTCAGGCACCTCACTGGGAAATCTGAGACCGTGGATTGGGCGGCACCCCCAGAGCAGCCCCCAAGCAGGAGGGGCCGAGCTCGGGGCGGGCGAGCGACGGGAACCTCAGGCACAGAATCGCTGGAGGGCAGACCACTTCCAGTCTCACGGTTGCGCCGACTATTTCGGCGGCACAGCCAGGCGCGCCGAGAGACTTTGAGTTCGGCGCGCTGCGAGGCGCAGGTTTCGGATTTCCACGCCGAGGGCCCTTGCCAGATGAAGATACAATGGTCGACGACGATCGCCGGGACTTCGAGGCGCACAGCGCGCGCAGCGGCGGGCGCGCGGCGGCGAGGCGGCCGGGGAAGAGCACGGCACAACGCGCGACGAATAACAAAACCGGCTACCCGGCAGCAGATCTGGAAGCATTAGATACGCGGCGAGTTGCGCAGGGCTGGCACGCGAGAGCACGCGCTGCAACGCCGACGCCTGGCAACAGTACTTTCTTTGGGGTTAAATGGGATTCTCAGGGCAGGAAGCGGAATTCGACAACCAGTTGCTGAGCGCGAAGAGCTCGTGGCCCGCCGGCCCAAGAGGATCGAGACCGGCGGCCTGCCTGCCCGGCCTGCACCGCGGCGCGCGAGATCTACCTCCGCCCGCTCGGGGCGGAGTGAACGCCCCATCTTGTCCGAGCTTGGGCGCTCGATCCAGGCCGTCTCGCGCCCTGCTTTTTGCTCTGGCGACTGCTACGTGAGACCCGACGCCCCGGGGGCCCTCGAGCCCCCTCCAGCCCCGGCTGACCGCGCGCCCCAGCGCCCGCGGCGCATGCGCGCCCAGGGGGATGGGGGGGGCTCGATTTCAATATGCATGATCATCAACCATCTTGTGGTGTTGGGTCCTCGTTTTGAAGAGACGGCCCCCGCGCCTCCTGCCCCCCCCCCCTGCGCTTCGCCCGCCCAGCGCGGCGCTTCGTAGCCCCATACGGAGCTCCACCGAAGGTCCCAGTGGCGCAGCCGGCGCGCGTCACGCACGCCGGTTTCGGCACACCCCTCACACGTTTCGCGGCCCCACAGGGGGCTCCGCCGATGTTCCCAGCGGCGCAGCCCGCATGCGTCACGCGCGCCCATTTCGGCACGCGGCCCCAGAGGGAGCCCCACCGAAGGCCCCAGCGGCGCGGCCCGCATGCGCCACGCACACCCATGTCGGCACACCCCTTACACGCTTCGTGGTCCCATAGGGAGCTCCGCCGACTGCATGCGTCACGCGCACCGACATCGGCGCACCAGTCGCACGTTTCGCGCCCCCAAAGGGAGACACCCTTCACACGCTTCGCGGCCCCATATAGAACTCCACCGAAGGTCCCAGAGGTGCAGCCCGCATGCGTCACGCACACAAACTTCGGCACGCACACACACACACACACACACACACACACACACACACACACACACACACACACACACACACCACGTTGCGCGGCCCCATTGGGAGCTCCACCGAAGGCCCCACTGCCCGCATGCGTCCGCCACAGCCATGTCGGCGCACGCCCCGCACGCTTCGTGGCCCCATAGCGAGCTCCACCGAATGCCACAGCGCCGCCGACCGCATGCGTCCGCCACACCAACTTCGGCACACCATTCACACGTATCGTGGCCCCGTACGGAGCTCCACCGAATGCCCCAGCCACCGCCCGCATGCGCCCGCCTCGCAGATTTCGGCACACCCTTCACACGCTTCGGGGCCCCACAGGGAGCTCCACTGAATACGGCAGTCACACGTGCGTTTCGCACAGTTGCATATGGCTGGGTCACTCGCCAGGCTAAGTTTGTCAAAGCGAGCTTCTCATGAGAGGGCCCCAGAAGCAAGCGGTCGATCGGCATCCGACGGTTATGCCGCCTGGGCCCAGTCATCTAGTTACCCTAGATGGCGGTTTTCAGATCAGCATTCAGTCTACGCGGCAACCATCGCGCCCCCCAAGGATTTCCCTTTCGGCCCGGCCCCGAAACCATTCAGGCAGTTAATCGAGAAGCGCGATGCCGAGCGCGCGTGCGAAGCAGCCCGCGATCCTTGGGCCCCGCCCCGCGCTGCCCGGGCGACGCGCTCGAATGCCCGAGGTCGTTTTGCCGCCGCCGCGGCGCGCTATGTCGGAGAGCGCGCAGGCCAATCGCGAAGGCATTCCGGATCCGTTCTAGGCAAGATTAAACATCGCGGCGGGTGGAAGTACATTGAACAGCCAAGACTTCGAGCGACGCGCAATTTGTCGCCGAAGGCTGGAAGCGGCACCGGGACGACGTTGGCCAGGCCGTCGCTTTCTCGCGCGCTGTCGATACACGATGATTAATTTGTTTCAAGTTTTTAATTGGCAGTGTCTCAGGGCCAGCCTCAGCTCGTGGCCGGGCCCCCCCGTCGCTGCAGCTCGCGTGCTGGCAGGGTGGCAGGGTCTGACGAGGCCCCCCATAATCTCCGGAGCAACGTCGAGTCGGGCGCCGAGATGGCCGCCGAAGGGGAAAGCAAAGAGCAGAGCAATTCGCGGGCGGATTGGCGCGTCGCAGCCAAGGCAGCAGGAGAGCGAGATCTCCGCGAGATACCGCTGCCCGTCGAGCGCGAGCCGCCCCCGCCGCCCACGGCCCCGGCGGCCCGACAGCAGACGCAGCCAACATAACAGAGCGGGAGGCATCCTGCATGAGAAACTGCGGCGCGCATCTCCCGAGGTCCCTGGCCCGCGATCGCGCCCCCTGCGATCGAGCGGACGGCGACGCGGGAGCGGGGGGCAGCGTCTCGCGCCAAACCCCAAACAGCTTCGGACAGGCCCACCCACCCCGCGTCGCCCTAGGCCCTAGCCGTCGACGATGAAGGCCCCGCGGTTTTAAGGGCGCCCTGGCAGGCCAGCGGGGCCGTCGGATTGCCTTTCTTCGCCGCGCGCCGCGCGCGGCCCAATCCGACCCCCCGCGCGCAGGGGGCCGGCTTAAAGTTTTGCGCGCAGGCGCGCGCCAAGCGCGGCATCGCCCACGCAGGCCGTTGCTGGCCGAAGTTTTTCGCCCGGCCGATCGACGCCAGTGGGGGCGCGTTTCCGGGGGGGCCGGCGGCGGACCGCGCGCGGCCGAGGGCAGCCCGCAGCGAGAGCGACGCGGGATCGTAGAAGCATAGCTTGCCTCCCGCGGCGGATGTCTCCACATAATGAAACGACCTTCTTGGAAGTTGGAAGCGCCCGGGGGCGAGCCCCCCCGACTTCGGCCAGGCGAGTTGTTTAAATCTAGTTCACAGAGCCCGGAAGGGGCTCGGGCTTCCCCGTCTAGGGCAACACCGCGCGCATACCTTTTTTGAAGCCATAAATAGGCGGCGGGGCGGGCGTTTTCTAACAATTTCGATCAGGGCACATGCTCTCCAGGAGTCGACGCGCTCCTAGTCAGGCAGCCTCTGGGAGATGTTATGCAGCCGTCTAGACCGCAGCAGCACAGGTGCGCCCAGCAAAGAAAGACAACCGCAAAGGCACGGCCGTTGCTGCGGGTCGGCGGTTTAAGGAACCCGCCAGGCAGCCCAAGGCCAACATGAAGTATAATTTCGCCGGCGCTTCTAAGACCGAGAGTCTAGCTCGCGCGGTCTGTTCCGAGCTCAGGTCCCACGCGGAGGCTTCGGCCCCAACGCGGCGCATCTTGGAGTAGAGCAGCCCCGCGCAACTGCGCGCACGCACGAGGTCTGGCACTAGGGCCCAGCAGAGGAGCGGGCGCCAGAAAATGCGAATGAGACTCACGAAGCACAAGAGGCGGGCACGCACGGCGGCAGGATGCACTGAGAGGACCTTCCAAGGCGCGTTGGCACTTCCACAGACGCTGATGTTGGCGCCGAGGTCCTCGGACTAAACGATGACGAGCGGTTTCAGTTCCGGCGGATCCAGAACAGAGTCAATTTCGCCACATCATAGAGGCGCGAGCCTCAGAGCCAAGACCGCCCTGTTCAGGGACGAGGGCGAGGAGAGATCGGCACTAGAGCCCGCCTTGCAGAGGTGTCGCTTGTTGTGGCAGGCCCAGGACGACGCTGACCGAGCGCCGGCTTCAACCGAAATGCCTTGCCCAATGCGGCGCAGGGCTCACGCGAGCAACCCCAGCAGTTAGGACGATAGCAAAGGGCCCCTCGCTCTTCGCACAGTTGGAATGCCCTTGGCCTCGCTCTTCGCACAGACAACGACGGTCTGCAGGTCAACGATTGCCAGCTGAAACCAGCGCTGCTTTTAGATATGATGGAGGCGGGGATGCAGCGCCAGCACGAGTTTACACTCCCGCGCAAGCTGAACCCCCCACCAGGTCCACGGTGCTGCAGTTCATTTTACTCGCGAACCGAATTAAACGCTGACCAGCAAAAAGTGCCCACGACATCGGAGATCCATTGCGCACCGCCGCACTTGAGATGCCTTGTTGGCCGACGGGCGAGATCGACTCGCAGGCGACAAAGCCACAGACGAAGATACCCCCCGGCGCGCGAGCACGGCTAAATAGACATAGGTGCGGACGGATTCCGGCACGAAGCAGGTTCAAAAATGTCTACGAAATGCTGCGCGGGCGACGTCGGCCCGAACACCAGAGAGCGACGACGTTGCGGAAGTTCTCTGCGGCCCCGCGATTGGACCCCCCCCCCAGGCCCCCGCGCACGCGGAGCACCTTGCGCGCGCATTGGCAGGCCAGGTCTGAGATAGGGGGAGCCACATGGGTTTCTGATGGCTTGACAGTAGTAACCCATGGTAAGCCAGCATGGGGGATCAGGTCCGCCCCACCAACAAGCATGCCACAGTTCGTTCGGTTGCAGGCCCGCTTCCTGGTACCTCCAATACCACGCGTACTCGCCATGCGAAAGCTCATCGGGGTGATGAAGCGGTCGCCATCCTGACTGGTAACGAGTTTCGTTATACCCAGACGAACAATCTGCATTTGCCCAGTGGAAGATCGCACTGGGCCCTGACTGTCTCTAGGCAGCGGGGACAGCCCAGTCGCGATACACCAAGTTTGTCAATTAGGCGGTTGCTGTTTCCCACCGCTTCCAGAACGATATCGGGCGGCCCGGGCTTCCGCCCCGCAGACGCCCCCAGGTTAGGCTTTGCCCCAGCTTTCACGCACGGGGCGCGACCGCAGCGGCGCCCATTTGCAAGCGGCGTTTGGAGAGGGCGCCGCCTGGGGATTCGCCGCCGACGGACGGCGGCAAGGGCGCGCCCTCGTTCCTCTCCAGGCTTCTGGGGGGGGTCCAAGTTGCAAGGGGCGCAAAGTTGTCGCGGCCCAGGGGCCATTCGCCTGCGGCGGCCGTCAGACCCCAGGACGCCCGGCGAGGGGCAACGCACAGCAGCCGCCAGGTGCAACGGGCGGGGCGCGGCCCCGGGGCCGAGGGGCCCAGCTGAGCAAAGTGCGCCCCCCCCCCTCCTCACCCACCACCAAGAAGGGGGGCATCTTTTCCAAAGGGGCTGCGCATTCGGGAAGGGGGCTTCTGCGGGGTCGCTGGGCTGCGCTCGTCTCGCTCGGTCACTCGTCGCGCGCTTTGCTGGATTCGGCTCGCGCGCAGGCGCCCTGTTCCAAGGGCTGGGGTCTAGCGCGAGCAAGCAGATGTGGAAATCCTGCGAGCTGTCAAGACGGGGCTCGGCCCCAACCCTCGCCTTCGATTTGTGCTAGACCGAGATATCCCGTTCCCGCGAGTCTCCGTCACGGCGCATGGCCCGAGTGCTCGCGGAGCGCAGCGGGCGCTTCGCGGCGGGATGAAAGGGGCTCGCCCCCGCGCGCCTGCCGCCATGTGCGTCGGCAGCGCCAGGGGAGAGCTCGCCCCGAATATCCGCGCAGAAGGGCCCCCCGAGCCAGGAGAAGAGGATCAGGATGCATCGCGCGTGCGAGGTTACGTCGGTCATCTGACCAAGCATGCTTCTTGCTGCGGAGATGCCACCTGACGTCTTCGGAGCCGCCTTTTCTTTTCCCCCCTCCTTTTCCTCCCCGTCCTTCCCGCACCCCCGCGCGCGAGGAAGCGAACGCGACGACGACGGCGAAGTCGATGGCGCGGCGACGGCGGCGACGGCGACTTCCCATCTTGGCTCGGGCATGGCTGGGGCATCTTGCTTTTCTGCCCCAGGGAGGAAAGGGCCGCCGGCTGCGTCCTGCGGATCGCTAGTCGGCGGGAGAGAACATCTGTGACACGCCGCCGCTGGGAGCCCGGCAGCGCGTTACGCTTTCGTTTGTTTGTCCGCGTGCTTGGTTCTTCTTCAACAGTCACACGCAGATAGGTTCCCTCGGCGGCGCGTCATCGACGTCGCCCCCCCAGATGCGGGGGCGCGGTGGGCAAGGAGCGTCAGCCAAGACCCCCCCCACACACAGGAGAGCATGTTGGCGGAGCGCCTCGAGCTGCGGAGGGGCACGGAGCTGGTGATGCGGAGCAGGGAGTCCGAGCACTTGCGCCACGTGCGTTGGGGCGTCCTGCGGGAAAACGAGAGGCTCAGACCTGTTTCGGCCTTCCTCCTCGATCCGCCTTCTCCTCCCCCCCCTGTTCCTCCTCCTCCTCCTCGCTCTTCGCTCCTGCTGGTTTTCTTTACGCACCTCCTCCGCCACCTCACACTGATCCTCATCTTCCTCCTCCTCTTCCTCCTCCTCCTCCTCCTCCTCCTTCTCCTCCTCCTCTTCCTCCTCCTCCTCCGCCTCCTCCTCCATGGAGTCCCAGGACGTGAGTATGGAAATCCACACCCGGCCTGAAGATACAGATCTCTGTAAACAGCGTTATCACCTATCGGCGGTGGAGCTCACTGGCAGCGATGGCAAGGTCACTGTAAAAACACGGGAAGGCGGGGTAATGGGGGACCCATTTGTGGTAAAAACATTCCTGCACACGTTTTCTAGACCTATTATGAGATGGAGCAGAAATCTGATGGACGTGGACCCGATGGCGAAGGCCCTGAGGGGGAAGTGGGGCGACCTCCAGACCGATTTGTCGCTTCTAAAATACGCAGATGACCTGAACAAGTTTATCGTTGCAACTGAGGGTATGACGTTTGTCGATTTCTTAGATAAGATTTCTGAGATTGATGCTCTGTTGAACGATTCTCTCTCGGATTTTGGCCTGGCCCAGAATATGAGTAAGCAAGAGTTTCTGTTCTACTTCTCGGGAGCGGGCTCGCATTACTTTCGTAAACTGCTTCGTGCTGCTGATCGCTTCGGCCTGGCGGGGGTTCCTAAAGAAGACGCCAGGTACTTGGGCCCCCATCTCGCTCTTCGGGACAGCGCCCACCACGAAGTTGCCAGACGTTGCGAGGCAGCCAGGCGGGCCTTCTTCTCGCTGGGGGGCATTTGGTCGCTACCCATCGTTCGTCGACATAAACGCTCACTGCTACAAGGCCTGGTGCAAAACGCTCTGTTATCTGCTCTCGAGGCTTTCTGGCTTTCTCCTCGAGATTATTCTTTGCTGGATGGGTGTATGGCGGGGTTAGCACGTACAGCGATGCAGGGCAAAGCCACCGACTGGGAGGGGGAGCACGTGCACAGTATGAGTACGCAGCAGGTTCTGGATTTCTGGGAGCTCACGGGTTCCAGGGTCGAGCTACACGTCCGTCGCCTTCGGCTGTACCAAAGTTGGGCTGCTGATCCTGAAGGGGCTTCCCAGGTTCTTATTGCGCTTTTCGGGTCCCTGGAGATCGATTCCGCTCGGCCGCCGTGCTTGGGTGGAAAGCTGACTCAATGGGCCTCACCGTGGGCCCGTCAGGTGGTGGAGGATCTAAGTACAGCAGCCCAACTTATTGACGAGCAGTGCATTGAGGACGTTGCCCACGACTTGAGGATCCTGGCAGATCGTGATCGGAGTGTGGAGTTCCTGGCCATCGACACGACTAAGATTCGCTCGAGGGTCTTCTCGGTAGAGGTCCCACCCCTGGGTCATGCAGGCCAGATTTCAAGCAGTGGTCGCGTTATGCAGCCGGGTGACTACAAGGCGACCTCTGCAGCAATTTCCTTTGGTACGCATGTCCTGCCTGATGTTCCTGAGGGCCCCTCTTGGTGCTGTAATGTCCCTGGCTGCGAGAGCAGATTTCACTCGAGGAAGCAGTTGTTGAACCACCTTCGCTTTGCACATCACCAACGTAAACTCTCGGCTGTGCTTACGCCTACTAACATCTGTATTTGCTGCAAGGCCGTCTTTCGTGATAGGTGGTGTGCGGGGAGGCATCTAGAGACGGCCATGCTCAAAGGTACTTGCCCCGTGGGAGGAGGTCGCACGCTCTTGCCCCTGGTGCAACCGAATTCGTACTCGTCTCGTCTCTGCCAAAGCGAACAAGCTGATCTCGATGGGCTTTGCTGCCATTTGGTTCAACAGCATCTCCCAGTCCATGTGACGACACCCACCTCCGCTCGAGGTCGCGAGGATGGCGACGCAGGGGCAGGGCAGTGCAGATTTACCCCTGCCAGCGTGGTTCAAAGACAAGAAGCGCCGCCTCGAGGCCGGCGCCGAGGACGATGCGAAGGAGGGCGAGAAGGACAAGGGCGGCGCGAAGGAGGTCAGCATGGGCAAGGGCGGCAAGGGCAGCGCCCAGGCCAAGCTCGTGACCCTCATGGCGCGCCTCCTCGTCACGCTCGAGCGGGACGTCGTAGAGTTGAAGTCGACGGTCTACGAGTGCGCCGTCCTCCCAGCCGCCAATTCTCTCGTGGAGGCCAGCGTTCGCGCGGGCAAGGAGTACAACAACACCAGCAAGGACATGAAGAAGGCTCAGAATCAGGGCGAGGCCCAGGACTGGAAGGGCCGAGGCAGCCCACACTTGCACATTTTCATGACTTTCATGATCGCCGCCGTCTCGCTGTTCACGGAGAGGAAAGACGAGGAGATGAAGACGGTCGTGATCAAGGCCATGACGGACCTCAGGTCGGTCCCTCTGCCAGAGCTGGGGCTCATCGTGCGGGTCTTCCGCGTGCGCCTGCACAAGATCAAGGATGGCGAGGAGCGCACGGGCCACTTCGAGTGGGCGATGGACGGCAGGTCTCCCGCGGGCCTCGCACTGCACGAGCTGATGGGCAGGGTCATGACGAGCCAGTCGGCGGAGAGGATGGCAGGCCCAGCCCCGCGGGGCCCACTGGCGAGGGAGATCATCGGCCTGAGCAGCAAGAGCTGAGCCTCCCTGGCCTCCCCAGCCGCCAGGCCCTTCTCAGGAGTGAGAGGCTAGCAGAGTTGTTGCGCAGAGGCGCCGTCTCGGCCGAGGCGGTGCATCGCGCCACGCAGGTTCATATTGCTACATATTCCCATGCTGCTCTTCCGTCCATTCCTGTGGCCACTCTCGCCCCTGCCCGCCCCGCTCGTCCCAGGTCCCGCCCACCCCACTCTCAGAAAGGCCAGATAGGTGGAGCGAAGGGCTCACGCCCTGCGGGCGGCGCCCTATAGGGGATATCGTGCCCCTGGGGTTGCCGCTTGGGCCCGTGCCCCAATCGGGGAGCGCGCGGCCAGCACTGTGCAGAAGTCGGCGGACTGCCGCCCCCTCAGAGCCCTCGGCGTCAAGGACACGTCCCTGCCGCAGGACTCCGCGAGCTTGTCTTGTCTTGTCTCCTCCT
>CAUYUJ010017362.1:48786-109454 GCA_963575745.1 Prorocentrum cordatum | reverse complement strand
TCCTCCTCCTCCTCCTCCTCCTCCTCACCCTCCTCCTCCTCCTCCTCCTCCTCATCCTCCTCCTCGCTCCTCGACCATTGATCCTCCTCGACCCTTGATCGATCGAGGCTCGCGTCGGAGCTGCAGCCCGAGGACGCCGCTGCGGCGGGCACCGCGAGGGAGCTCCGCGCGGCCCTGGGCGAGGGGCGGGCCCTGCTCGCAGAGCAGGACCGGCGCAGCACGCGCCAGAGGGAGGGTCGAGAAGGACGTGGAGGACGAGGAGAATCGAGGACGAGGAGGAGGAGAAGGAGAAGGAGGAGGAGGAGGAGGAGGAGGAGGACCAGGAGAAGGAGGAGGATCGAGGAGGAGGAGGAGGAGGAGGATGAGGAGGAGAAGGAGGAGGATCGAGTAGGAGGAGGATGAGGACGAGGAGAGGAGGAGGACGAGGATCGAGGATGTGGCGGGGAGGGAAGGGAGGAGGAGGAGGAGGAGGAGGAGGAGGAGGAGGAGGCGGAGTTACACGGAGGAGAGGAGGAGGAGGAGGTGGATCGAGGACCCAAGAGGAGGAGGAGGAGGAGGAGGAGGAGGAGGAGGGAGGAGGAGGAGGAGGAGAATCGAGGAACAGGGAGGAGGAGGAAAAGGACCGAGGAAGAGAGGAGGAGGAGGAGGAGGGAGAAGGAGGAGGAGGAGGAGAAGGATGAGGCGTATGGAGGATCGATCATCGAGGATCGAAGGTGTATGGAGGATCGAGGAGGATCCAGGAGGAGGAGGAGGAGGAGGAGGAGGAGGAGGAGGACGAACCCGACGAGGATTGATGTATCGAAGGGTTTAGGCGATCGAGGTGATCAGGGATGAGTGAGGAGGTCCAGGAGGAGGAGGAGGATCGAGGGATCGAGGACAAAAGGTTCTTCGGAGGATCGAAGAGTAGGAGCAATAGGAGGAGGAGGAGGAGGAGGAGGAGAAGGCGGAGAGGAGGAAGGGAGGATGAGGAGGAGGAGGAGAGTGGGATGGAGGGGGATGGGGAGGAGGAGGAGGACGGAGGAGGAGGAGGAGGAGGAGGAGGAGAAGGAGGAGAAGAAGAAGGAGGAGGTGGAGAGGGTCGAGGAGGAGGGAGCACGATCGAGGAGTATCGAGGATCGAGGACTAAGAAGAGGAGGACCCAGGGGCGCTTGCAAGAGGGGGGGGGTCTCAACGGGCAGCGTTGGGCTGGGGGGGTATAGGCTCGCAACTAGGGAGGGGGGGGGAGGAGCGGAGGAGGAGCGCAGTGACGAGGGTGGGCCGAGGGAAGAGCGCAGTCGGGGGAGGAGGAGGAGGAGGAGGAGGAGGAGGAGGAGGAGGAGGAGGAGGAGGAGGAGCGCAATGACGAGGGAGGACAGAGGGAGTTGCGCAGTGACGAAGGGGGGCCAAGGGAGGAGCGCAGTGACGAGGGAGGAGTCGGGTGACGCGCGCAAGAGGGAGATGCCTCGGGGTCAGCATCCAGGGGAGGGAAAGGATCACTGAGGGGGTGCATCGGCCTGGTGGCGCTGGAGGCATCTCCTCGCAATTGCGAGGGAACGCCTCTGGTGCCACCAGCGCCCAGTTTCGAGAAACTCTTCCGTCGCCTGCAAACTTAAGACGACGACATTCCTCGAAATGCCCCGCGCGGGGAAAGGGGCGCAATGGCGACACGCCCCCTCCCCTCCCCGTCGCCTGCAAACTGACGCTGGAGGCGCCTCTCGAAATGCCGTGCGCGAGAAAATTGGCGCAAGTTTGAGATACTCCTCTGTCTCCTGCAAACTGACGACGAAGGCGTTTCTCGAAATGCCCCGCGCGGGGAAAAACGTGCACAATGTTGCGAAACTCGTCCGTCGCCTGCAGTTTGACGACGGCGGCGCTTCTCGAAATCCCCCGCGCGGGAGTGGGCGGGCGGGCGCAATTCCGAGGACCGCCCCCGCAGCTTGCAAACTGACCACGTAGGCGCCTCTCGAAATGCCCCGCGCGGGATCGGGCGGGCGGGCGCCATTCGGAGCAGCTCCTCCGTCGCCGGCAGACTGACCACGCAGGCGCTTCTCGAACTGCCCCGCGCAAAAAAAAAAAAAAAAAAAAAAAAAACTCCGTCGCCTGCAAGCTGACCGCGGAGGCGCCTCTCGAAATTCCAGCCGCCTCGCCCCCTCCTTAAAGGAACCGCGGCGCTCGGAGTACCTCGCTTGAGAAACGTAGTTTGAGGAATGCCTCCATCAGCCTGAAAATTGGCGATGCAGGAGCGTCTCCAGACTCGGCCGCGGCGGTGACCCGAATTTTGAGAAACTCATACGTCGTCAGTCTCTCAAAGCAGGTGTCAAGAAGGATATTTCAATAAACGCCTCCGTGACCACCCACCTGAGCATCGACTCCATTCGTCCTCCTCATCCTCCTTATCTGACTGATCGCCTACAGGGACCGAGGGGGTCTCATGGGGCCCAGGGGTCTCAGGGGCAACAACAGTCGGCGGAGCGCCCGGGGGCTGGAGGAGGAGGAGGAGGAGGAGGAGGAGGAGGAGGAGGAGGACGACGACGACAAATCAGGAAGAAGGAAGCAGGACGGAGGAGGAGGAGGAGGAGGAGGAGGAGGAGGAGGAGGAGGAGGAGGACCGAGGAGGCGAAGGAGAAGGAAGGAAGGGAGGGAGGGAGGAGGAGAAGGGAGGGAGGGAGGAGGAGAAGGGAGGGAGGGAGGGAGGGAAGGGGGGTGGGACAAGCTAGGTGCGCTCGCGTCATATCTGACATCCTGCCCCTCCCTCCCATCCCTTACCATGGCGCAGATCCCCTCTCTACTCGCACAGTCGGATGTCGAGGAGGGCAATGATCCCGAAAGGGTACGCGATGCATTGTAGAGCACGGCATGGCATGGCGTAGAAGAGCACCGCAAAGCGTAGCATCAACCTAGCATTGCATCGCATGCCGTGGCATGGCACGGGAAATGACGCCAGCGCTGCAGCGGGAGCACGAGTCAACGAGCGGAAGCGCGGAAATGAGGCCAGCGCTGCAGCGGGAGGACGATTCGGAGAGCGGAGCGGAAGCAGCGAGGAGGAACGAAGAGGAGGAACGAGTTTTTTTGTGTGTAAAAAACAGTACGCGGGGGGGGTCGGACGCTTTCAAACCGTCATCAGGGGAAGAGGGTGAGTAGTATTCAGATTGAGTAATTGTGGAGGAGGAGGAGGAGGAGGAGGAGGAGCCCCGACCCTCGCCCCAGGGCCGGCGTCTCGCCCGCGAGTAGTCTGTGGACGGCAGCCTGGGCCGGGCGAGGCCCCTGGAGGCCGAGAACGGCCAAGAACCTCCCGCCGCTTTTTTTTCACGCAACGCGAAACCCGCCCCTCTCTCCTCCTCCTCCTCCTCCTCCTCCTCCTCCTGCTCCTCCTCCTCCTCCTCCTCCTCCTCCTTCCTCCTCCTCCTCCTCCTCCTCCTCCGCCGCCTGCCTCTCCTGCTCCTCCTCAGCTCCTCCTTTCTTCCTCCTCCTTCTCCCTCACCTCCTCCTCCTCATCCTCCTCCTCCTCCTCCCTCCTCCCCCCCCTCCTTCTCCTCCTCCCCCCGCTCCTCCTCCTCCTCCTCGCCCAGTCTCGGTGCCCTCGTCCCCCCCATCCGCTGAGTTGCCTCGGTACAGCTCTGAGACGCAACAAGTGCCGCGCTTAGAGTGTCGGTGTCGATTCGTTGCGTATTGGCCCACGCTTTGGCGAGCGTATTGCGTTAAACCTGCGTGTCCTGCCTACGTGTTAAACTCCGTATCAATACGCTACGTTTCGCGTGTCGCATATCAGGACAGCTTTTTTCGTTACCCTGAGATCCGACGCAGTGAAAACATAGAGCACCGTAAAAAATCACGGCCAGAGCCCTGGACACCATCTGTCTGCGTCACTGTCCGAGCCGGATCGATCTGTGAGGGTCCCCAGGCCCGAGGCGGAGCGAAAACGCCCGTTGTGGAAGAATCGCAACGCCTGGATCTCAGGGGACGCCAAGCCCGCTCCCCTCCAGGAGGAGCTGCTGCGGATCCGCCAGGAGCTCCACGGCGGACCCGACGGCGCCGCCGCGTTCGGCCCGGCGCTCGCGGAGGGCGCGCGGCTGCGCGCGGAGCGGGCGGCGCTGGGCGCCGAGCGGCGGGCGCTGCTCGGGGCCCTCGGGGCGGCGCCTGGCAGCGCGGAGGCCGCCCCCTCTCAGCTCGAGCAGTGGCGAGGCGTCCTGGCTCGCCTGTGGGCTCGGCATCGCTCGGACGTGCGCGTGTTTTCCGCAGCGGGGACCACCGAGGAGCACCGTGGGCCCTGTGTCGAGAAGAGCAACGAAACCGAAATATGCACGGGAATGGGCGTCCGAGCGGTGGCAAGGCCAGAACATGTTCTAAGAACCGTTCGGAGTTTGCACGACATGTTCTTAGAACATTCCTGGCTGGAGCACACTTGTTTCAACACATCGGCTTTATGTTATGGGAGCACGGTTGTTGTTCTTAGAACTCCCTCGGGTCATGAAAACAACATAGGATGATGTTTCTATATGTTCGGCCTCCGGGGGCCCTTACCGGGCCCGGGCCCGTCAAAAAATTGTTCAGGATGAGAGCGGCCCTGAGAAATGGGTCGAGACCTCTGGGAGTCGACTTCACGATAAAGTGACGTCGGGAGTCTGGGATATGGGCCTTCTGGTGGCTTCTCGTCGCCAGGGCCAGGTCCGCCTCGAAAACGGATCAGAATGGACCCCAGAAGGGACTGGGGACGGATTATGATTGGATTTGGGCCAGTCGGGAGAGCCGCAGTTGTCTGAATTGCCTCTCCTACGAGTTAGGGGGAGGCGAGCAGATGCCGGTACGATCGGCGTGGTTCCCGAACGAATGGGGACGAAGACCGACAGCAAGTCCTGCCCATTTTGAGCAGGACTCGTTGTCGGCGTCGACGCGGGCGTTGTCTCCTTGAGACAAAGCCGCCTGCCCAACAGCGGCCGCTGCCGATTTTGGACAGCATGCGCTGTTATGCATTGTACCCATCTTTCCATAACAACTTCGGCGTGCCGATCATCGATCGTTGCCGGTCGTCGTCCTCGTCGCCGCCGCCATGCTTCTCGTCAGGAGCAACGTTTTCGAGGTTCAAGGTTTTCGGGCGTTTTCGTGGCTCCTGTCGGTTTCCTGGCCTCGGGGTGCTCTCCAGCGTTGCGCCTTGCCGAGGGCGCTCCAGGGCGTGCCCGGATCTTGCCGATCGGCTGCTGGAGACCCGAGCTACGACCCGAAAACTGGACGACGAGCGGTCGCCGCCTGTCGTCGTCGTCGTCTTAGACAAGGGCTAGTTGAGATAATGGCAGTTGGCCTTCGGTGGGGGGCCATGGTCGCCGCGGCTGGAAGCAGCTCGGGAAATTGATGCGTTTGGAATTCTGGGGACCCAGGGACTCAACTCGCCCTGCTCCGATCGGCGTCGATCGTTGGTCGGGGTCTTGGACGTCTTCGACCCTCGTGTGTCGGGCCCACCGAGAGGGGCCTCCAGGAGCTTGCGATGAGGGCTTCTGGGAGCCTTCGGGGTGCTACGGAGGCTTCCGGAGGCGGTCGTCGTCGTCGCCGTCGTCGCCGTCGCCATCGTCGTCGCCATCGCCATCGTCGTCGTCGTCGTCGTCGTCGTCGTCCTCCTCGTCCTCCTCGTCCTCGTCGTCGTCGTCGTCGTCTTCTATTCCTCGTCCGCCACCTCCGCGTTGGCGGGTCCTCAAGGGCCTTCACCCAAAGCGCGACGAGAGCGCGAAGATAGTCGACCACGGGCCACTCTCTGAAATTGCGCTCGGGCTGACCCAAGCTCTGCCAGGGCTTCTTTCGGCCTGCTCATGCGGGCGGGTAGCGTTGCCACGAGACCACCACAGCGCCACAACAGCGCAACAACAGCGCACACAGCGCAGCGGCAGGAAACAGTTTTTCCTCCTCCTCCTCCTCCTCCTCCTCCTTCTCCTCCTCCTTCTCCTTCTCCTTCTCCTTCTCCTTCTCTTCCTCCTCCTCCTCCTCCTCCTCCTCCTCCTCCTCCTCCTCCTCCTCCTCGTCCTCCTCCTCCTCCTCCTCCTCCTCCTCCTCCTCCTCCTCACCACTGTCCTGATGGGCCCTGGCGCGTCCGTTCTCGCCAGGTCCTCGAAGCCTCTGTCCTCTACGATCGGTCTATCCCTATCCTCTTCGGCTCCTCCTGCTGGCAGTATGCATTGGCGACTGGCCAGAGAGGACGGAAGGAGTGTTGCGCAGGTTTTCGCCACCTCTCTGCAGGGAACGGCCCCCACTGCCAGGAACTGGCCTCGATCCCCCCAAAACACCCTGCTCGTCCTGGGGTGGTCTTGGGGAGGGGAAGGGGGGGAAGAGGGAGGAGGAGAGGGGGAAGGAGAGGGAGGAGGAGGAGGCGGAGGAGGAGGCGGAGGAGGAGGAGGAGGAGGCGGAGAGAGGAGGAGGAGTCTTCGCCACCTCTCTGCAGGGAACGGCCCCCACTGCCAGGAACTGGCCTCGATCCCCCCAAAACACCCTGCTCGTCCTGGGGTGGTCTTGGGGAGGGGAAGGGGGGGAAGAGGGAGGAGGAGAGGGGGAAGGAGAGGGAGGAGGAGGAGGCGGAGGAGGAGGCGGAGGAGGAGGAGGAGGAGGCGGAGGAGGAGGAGGATCTTCTCCTCCTAGGACAGCTGTAAGGGCGAGGGCGCGGGCCCGTGCCTCACGCCGCGGGCAGGGCCCCGCCGCCAACGTGCAGTTTGCCCTGGGCTGCAGGCTGGCCTCCAGGGGCGCCTGAATTCGCGACAGTTGCACGCCTGGCAGCGCCGAGGGTGAAGGCGAGGCCCTGTTGGGTTCTGCGTGCAGTGGAAGCCCATGCCAAGAAGCACCCTGCTTGCCTCCAGGGTGCCCCGGGTTTCCTGGGCCTCGGCCTCGATGGTGTTGCCATGGACAGCGTGACGCTCCCACACCAGAAGTCCATGGACGTCCTGGAGCCTCCGGGCTGGGCTTCTTGTGGAAGGTTTCCTGTGGTCGAGCTCCTCCTGTGAGCACGAGCCCTTGGAGCTCCGCGCGGACTTCTCGGCAAGGCCCCCCTCCGCGGCCACCAGTGGCGGGGTGCTCCGAGGCCCCCTTTTCCCGAGCGGCCGCGGGCGAGGGCCGCCCCGCGCGGTGTGTTTTCGGGCCAGGCCCGCCCTCGAGGACCCCCGGGGACGGCGCAGACACAGCCGTCTGCGCCGACACTGTGCGCGCAAACTGCCCCCGCGCAGGGTCGCGCGCGAGCGCCCTCGGCTCCGCTGTGGCATGCCGCGCCGGCAGCCCGCGCAAGCCGCGCCGCGAGGTTTGGAGGGGACGGTAGGGGCGAATGGCCCAGGGGCGGGCATGACACGCATTCGCCCGTGAGACTCGACGAAAGCATGGATCATCGGCTCCCCTGGATCTCTTTGTTGTTTCTCCCTGCCGTCTGCTTCCCTCCCCCTGTTCTGTGCGGCTGCTGTCCATCCGATCCGGTGTCTTTCTACCACCTGTTTCGAAGTTATAGCTCCATGGAGTGGAGGAGCGGTTCTCATCGGTTGGGCCTTCCAGTGTTTGGCTCCTGGGGCTCGCTGCGCTTGGGAAAGAATGGAGGAGGAGGATGAGGAGGAGGAGGAGAAGGAAGGAAAGGGAGGAGGAGGGGAGGAGAAGGAGGAGGAGGAGCAGCAGCAGCAGGAGGAGGAGGAGGAAGGACAAGCGGGGAAGAACATGAGGAGGAGGAGGAGGAGGAGGAGGAGAAAAAGGGGGGAGGACCAGGAGGAGGAGGAGGAGGAGGAGGAGGAGGAGGAGGAGGAGGGGGAGGGGGAGGAGGGGAGGAGGAGGAGGAGGAGGAGGAGGAGGAGGGAGGAGGAGGAGGAGGAGGAGGAGGAGGAGGAGGAGGAGGAGGAGGAGGAGGAGGAGGAGGGGGGCCGTGCCGCGGCCCCTGGGGTGCTCGTCACCACCCCAGGGTATAAAGAGGGCACCTCCTCTTCTCGTCCGATCGCTCCCCCCCCAATTGTTTCCCCTAGGCCCTTGTCCGCACCTTTCGTGACCGCCCCGCTCCCCCCCCACTTTCTGGGCAATGAGCTGCCTCCTCTTCTTCCTCCTGCAATGACTGAAAAGGGGTAGCAGAAAGGAGGAGGAGGAGGCTGAAGCCAGCACCAGGGCGGGGAGCGCCGAGGAGGAGGAGGAGGAGGAGGAGGAGGAGGAGGAGGAGGAGGCAGAGGGAGGAGGAGGAGGAGAAAGAGGAGGAGGAGGAGGAGGAGGAGGAGGAGGAAGCAGAGCACGAGGAGGAGCAACGGAGGAGCCGGCGTCGCCGGCGCCGCGACCTGGGGCGCGAGGCGGCGGCGAGCAGGAGGCAGGGAGGAGGAGGAGAAAGAGGAGGAGGAGGAGGAGGAGAAGGAGCAGGAGAAGAGGACGAGGAGGAGGAGGAGGAGGAGGAGGAGGAGGAGGGAGGAGGAGGAGGAGGAGGAGGAGGAGGAGGAGGAGGAGGAGGAGGAGGAGGAGGAGGAGGAGGAGAGAAGGAGGAGGAGGATGAGGAGGAGGAGGCAGAGGGCGAGGAGGAGACCGGCGGCGGCTGCGTCGGCGCGCACGCGGTCCGCTCGACTCGGGGCCCTCCTCGGGCTCGAGGGCCCCGGGGCGACGGGCGGAAGGAGGAGGAGGAGGAGGAGGAGGAGGAGGAGGAGGAGTCAGGGGCAACGATATGGGGGATAGGCATGGGGGGGGATGCATCGATCCCCAATCGCCAATTGATCGCCGATAGGGACCCGATAGCCCCACCCCGCCCAGGAAGGTTCGGATTCACGATCGGGAGACTATATCGCCGATCTATCGGCGATGTATCGCCGATTCCAGGTCGATGCATCCCCCCCTATGCCAGTCCCCCCCATCGTTGCCCCTGAAGGAGGAAGAGGAGGAGAAAGAGGAAGGAAGGGACGAGGAAAGGCACGAGGAAAGGCACGAGGAGGAAAGCCAGGAGGAAATGGGAAAGGAGGAGGTGCAGGAGCACAGCGACGACGTCGCCATCGATGGCGCCGCCGACGACGACGACGACGACGACGACGACGACGACGACGACGACGACGACGTTGACGACTGCCTTCAGATGGCTCTGAAGCTCCGTGGAGGCTTCTCGAGGTCCCCATAGATGCTTCAGAAGGCCTCCAACGGCCCGACAAGAGCCGTTGACCTCCAAGACTCGATCCTCGAGCGACGACGACGACGTCGACGGCGACGGCGACGAGCGACGAGCGACGGCGAGGGCGACTGCAGCCAAGACGCTGAAGTAAGGAACAGATTGTGTTCGGAAGGGGCTCGCTGTTCCTTGGTTCCTACCCCATTTCCCTTGTGGCGCTCATCGTGCACCCTGGCGTTTTTTCGGGAGGCCAGGTGTTGCTCCTGATCTAGTGGCCTTCGTCCCGTCCCGCCACCGTGCCTGGGTTGTCGGTCAGAGGCCCTTTGGGTACCTATGAGGATTTATGGGAAGACATCTCGGAAGCCTCTTGGAGGCGGTGTTGGGTGTGTGTGTGGGGGGGGGGGGCGGGGGCGTCTCGGGGCCCTCTCCTGGCCATCTTGTGGCGGAGGGCCTCTTGGGCCGCCCTCCAGGGCCTCCAAGACGGCCCAGGAGGAGCCCAAGAGGGCTCCAGGATGGTCCTCGGGGCCATCGTAGGCAATGTTGGACGTGCATGTCCCGAACCACGCGCTCTTGGCTTCTGGAGAAGTCATGCGGAGAACCCCGTGGAGCACCCAAGAGCGCCCGAAGCGCCCTTACGTAGCCATTTTGCCTCAAGCGGCGCGACGACCCTCGGCCTGCCGCGTGGCGGTGCGTGCCCACGCGCGCCGCGGCAGCCTGCCCTCGCACACGGCGGCCCTGCCGGCTGCCCCTGCTGCCTGCGATGGGCGCCGGCCACGCGCGCGGCGCGCACTGGAGCAGCTTCGCTTCGCACGCCGCGGACGAGCACCCCAGGGAGGATCATTTTGCCGCGGGCGCTGGCTTGTTCCTACGAAGGCCACTCGATTCAGAATGCGGTGTTCCCATTCCGCGGAGGTGTCGTGCGAGCAGGAGTGCCGCCCACATCGGCAGTTTTCTAAGCTCCAAGACTGCTGGAGGCGCGCCCGTGGTCAAAATCAGGAACGAGGACGTGGACGGGAAGTGTTTCGACGGGGCTGGCATGAACCACGTGAACTCGATCAGGTATTTCATGGACAGGGGCACTAACGATGAGCCCCTCAGCATGCCAGGCAAGGACAAAGGATACTATGTTCTACCAGGTCCCATCCCGGCTGTCATCTACGAGGACACTCCCTCGTGTCCGACGGGGACGTCTCGGATCCACTATGTCGGACCAGACTTCGCGCGCTACCCGCCCGTGCAGCCCCAGTGGTCCCGGTTTGGCCTGACGAACGGGACCGAGAAGGAGCCTGGGCTCGAGAGGTTGCACACTTATCACGCTGTCACCGCCATAGATCCGCCATTCGTTCTTGACGCCATGCGGTGGGCGATGAAGAATGACAAGTGCTTCAAGACGCCCACTGGCGCCATGGTGCTGACGTGGCAGGTCGCGAACAATAACCGAGGGAAGACCTGCCAGCCGGACATGGACGCCGACCCCATACCCACGGCGACCCTGAGCACCAACTGAGGCTGGCCGGGCGACCAGCAGCGCAGCCGCCGCGCCGCCCCCGGCTTTCCACGGCGCGGCGGAGGGAGGGAGCGCCACGGGGAAGCAGAAAAAAAGAGCGCCCAGGGAGCGCCCAGAAGTCCGGGCTGTGGGCCCTTTGAATAAGATTTACACCTTCGGAGACGCCTACACGCTGTTCATTTCTAATGATTCGAAGGTTCTTTGATTTTGGGGGGGGCCAAGATCCTTTTCATTTCTAATTGTTCTATCCTGGGCCTATTCCTGGCCACTAGGGGGCCAGGAACAATTAGAAACGAGCACAATTAGAAATGAGCACGATTAGAGATGTACGGCGAATCGCCGTCGCCTCCTGCATTCCAGGACACGCCTATGTGGCCAAACGTTGTGGCAAAGCTTGGCCACGCTATTGGAATATTAGATCCCCCAGCCGTTGTGGAAGCCCTTCGAGTAATACGTGGGGGAGGAAGAGGAGGATGAGGAGAGGGCGGAACAAGGAGAATGAGGAGAAGGATGATGAGACCTCTTTCAGCTTCTTGTCTCATTCTTGGGGCCTCTTGGGGGCATCCTTTGGGCCTCTTGGGGGCCTTTGGGGGGCTTGTTGGGAGCCTCTTTGGCAGTTTTAGTTCCTGGCCCGTCTAGACGCCGTTGGAAGCAGTCTTCGGAGCTTCTCTGGGCCGTCTTGGGATCTCATTGGGGCGCTTCAGGGTCATCTTGAAGGCCATCGTGGGCGTCTTGGAGGCCTCGTGGGCCGCCTTGGGGCCCTTGGGGGGCCGTCTTGGAAGCCTCTTGGGCCGTCCTGGGGCCATCTTCGAGACTTATTGGGCGATCTTGGGGCAATCTCAGAGGCCTCTTGGGCCGTCGGAAGGCCGTTTGAAACAAATGCCAAACTCCTTCAGAGTCCTATTGGAGATCACCGGGTGTGGCCTCTTCGGGCCTTCCTCCAGGACCTCTTGGAGCTTCCTAGGCCGTCTTGGGTTTTTTTTGCAATCCTTGGTTGTTTTGCAATCCGTTGTTCTTTTTTTGCAATCGTTTGTTTTGTTTTGTTTTTTGTTGCAATCCTTCGCTGAATTTTGGCGGTTGTTGTCTTGTTTTCTCTAAGGCTTCCACCGGGGCGTCGGCCCAACCCGCTGGCCACCCGGAAAGCGCGTCGGAATCTAGAGAGCACCTGGCCCAAATCGCCTCCCCAAGACGGCCAAGACAGCCCCAAATAGCCTCCAAGAGGGTCCCAAGACGCCTCCAGGATGGCCTCCTGCTCGAAATGTCCGCTCGGGGCCCTCCTCTGGCCCCCCTTTGGGAGTCGTCTTGGGGGGCGCTCGGGCCCGTCTTGGCCCTAAGAACCTCTTAAGAACCACATGCAAGCCATCTACCTCGCAGAGCTGCATGAGCCTTGGGGCACTCCACTACGTGCCGAAGGCACGGTGGCGGATGACGGGAAGCGCCTCCGGCGTGCACCGTTGGTTCTGGGGCTTCATTTGTTCTAACTAAGGGCTACGGATCCCATGCGGCACCTCGCTGGCGGATGACGGGACGCGCCTTCTCGGAACGAGAAGGTGGTGGGAGTTTCTTAGGCCATGCTTCCTACGAGTCAATCAAGAACAGAGACGCGAGGGACCACGGGCTCGGGGTCGGGCGGGGCACCTTCGCTGGCGGATGACGGGAAGCGCGCTTAGATTCGAAGAGTCGCGCGATGGACGTTGCTGTAGACCCGGAGGGAAATATTTTTCAACTGGGGGGAGTGCAGAGGGGGGAAGGGCTCGGGGTTGCTCCTCCGTCAGCCCCAGGCGGATGACGGGAAGCGCGCTTAGACTCGAAGAGTCGCGCGATGGACGTTGGTCCTGGCCCGGAGGGAAATTTATCAACTGGGGAGGTCCAGGAGGGGAAGGGCTCGGGGTACCTCCTTCGGACGACCCTGGCGGATGACATGAAGCGCGCTTAGACTCGAAGAGTCGCGCGATGGACGTTGCTGTAGACCCGGAGGGAAATATTATCAATTGGGGGGAGTGCAGAGGGGGATGGCTCGAGATTGCTCCGTGGTCAGCCCCAGGCAGATGACGGGAAGCGCGCTTAGACTCGAAGAGTCACGCGATGGACGTTGCTGTAGACCCGGAGGGAAATATTATCAACTGGGGGGAGTGCAGAGGGGGGAATGGCTCGAGATTGCTCCTTCATTCGAACCTGACGGATGACGGGAAGTGCGCTTAGACTCGAAGAGTCGCGCGATGGACGTTGCTGTAGACCCGGAGGGAAATATTTTTCAACTGGGGGGAGTGCAAAGGGGGGAAGGGCTCGGGGTACCTCCCTGATCAAGACTACGCGGATTCCACATAATGGCCATTTCGCCCGAGACATCCTTACAAAATGGAGATGTTGGGGGTCGTACCTTAAGACGTCTTTTGCTAAACATGGGCGTTTCGCTCGGGACATCCTCCAAAAATCGGGATCTCGAAATCGCTCGCCTAATTTTCGGATCCTCGAAAATGGGCGTTTCGCCTGAGACATCCTCGAAAAATGGGGATGCCGACAGAGCTCTTGCAAGGCATCTTTTCGGAGCGATCTCGGATGACCCCCAAGATGGCCCAAGAAGCGAAAATATTGAAAACACACATGTTTTTACACACTTTCGTTGAAAAAACAGCGTTTCGCTCGAGACATCCTCCCAAAATTTCCTCTTCCTCCTCCTCGTCGCTGAACTCAGGCGGGGAGTGAACTCTAGCTGGTGTTGGCCCTGATCCTCCGCGGGAATCCTGAGACATCCTCGAAACAATAGGATGTTGGAAAAGCTGCTTTAAGACCTCTTGTTTGACAAATGAGCCTTTCGCCTGAGACGTCCTCAGAAAAATTGAGATATTGAAATCGCTGGCGAAACCTTCGGATTTTCGAAAATGTCGATTTCGCCTGAGACATCCTCCAAAAAATGAGAGGTTGAAGTAGATGGTGTACGACATCTTTAAGGGACGCTCTCGAAGGATCTCCAGGATTGCCCCAATAGCAGAATCATTGAAAAACCATTGGTTTTTCAATACTTTTGTTCAACAGTAAGCGTTTCGCTCGAGACATCCTCAAAAAATACTCGCCCACAGCAGGTGGAGTTCACTCCCCGCGCGAGTTCAGCCCTCCCTGATGATAGCGACGAGGTTGATGACGGTGATGATGATGATGATGATGATGATGATGATGATGATGATGATGATGATGATGATGATGATGATGATGATGATGGTGGTGGTGGTGGTGGTGGTGGTGGTGGTGGTGGTGGTGGTGATGATGATGATGATGATGATGATGATGATGATGATGATGATGATGATGATGATGATGATGATGATGATGATGATGATGATGATGATGATGATGATGATGATGATGATGATGTGATGATGACGATGATGATGATGATGATGATGATGATGATGGTGATGATGATGATGATGACGACGGTGATGCTGATCATGATCTCGCCGTGGGTGTAGCGCCAATTCTGAACTCGCGCGGGTAGTGAACTCCACCTGGTGCCTTTGGTGGACGTGCGGGGTGAGCGGCACGTCTGAACTCGCGCGGGTCGTGAACTCCATCTGGTACATTTTGTGGACGTTCGGGGTGAGCGCCACGTCTGAACTTGCGCGGGTAGTGAACTCTATCTGGTCCCTTTGGGGACGTTGTAGGTGAGCGGCACGTCTGAACTTGCGCGGGTAGTGAACTCCATCTGGTACCCTTTGTGGACGTTCGGAGTGAGCGCCACGTCTGAACTTTCGCGGGTACTGAACTCCACCTGGTACCCCCTGTGAACGTTTGGGAAGAGCGCCTACGTGACATGTGACTTTAATGTTGGTGCACGTTCTTGCCAAGCTCTTCGATTTCACGCGCTTCCCGTCCATGTCAAGAAAGGTTCCCCCCAAAACGGCAGTTTCGCTCGAGACATCCTCGAAAATGTAGGATCTTGAAGGACTTGTTCTAAGACATGTTGAGTCAAAAGTGAGGCTCCCGCTCGAGACATCCTCGAAAAAGTGAGATCTGCAGTGATCTCGCGAATTCGTCGAAATCTTACAAATGAGGCTCTCGCTCGAGACATCCTCGAAAAAATGGGATAGTGGACGAGCTGCTTCGAGACGTCTTCAGTTCAAAATGGGGCTCTCGCTCGAGACATCCTCGAAAAACGGTTATATCCAGGGAGTTTGCGAAACGAGTCGGGCCGAGAAGAGCTCAAGAGGGCTCAAAGACTGTCCAAGAATGCTCCAAGACGGTCCAAGATACCCTTTATCGTATTCATCATCATCCTCGCCATCACTACTATCATCATTTTCGTCGTCATCATCATCTCCAAAAGACGGGGAGCACGGCAGAATAAGCCCCAAGAGCGAAGGAGCACGGCAGAAAAAAAGACCAGGAGCACGGCAGAATAGACCCCAAGAGCTAAGGAGTACGGCAGAATAGGCCCCAAGTGCTAAGGAACACGGCAGAAAATGACCAGGAACACGGCAGAATAGACCCCAAGAACTAAGGAGCACGGAGAAAAAATACCAGGAGCACGGCAGAATAGGCTCCAAGAGCGAAGGAGCACGGCAGAATACGCCCCAAGAGCGAAGGAGCACGGCAGAAAAAGACTAGGAGCACGGCAGAATAGACCCGAAGAGCTAAGGAGCACGGCAGAATAGGCCCCAAGAGCGAAGGAGCACGGCAAGAAATAACCCGGAACATTGCAGAATAGACCCCAAGAGCTAAGGAGCACGGCAGAAAAAGACTAGGAGCACGGCAGAATAGGCCCCAAGAGCGAAGGAGCACGGCAGAAAAAAAACAGGAACGCGGCAGAATAGACCCCAAGAGCTACCAGAAAAAAAACGAAAGCACGGCAGAATAGACCCCAAGAGCTAAGGAGCACGGCAGAATAGGCCCCAAGTGCTAAGGAACACGGCAGAAAATGACCAGGAACACGGCAGAATAGACCCCAAGAACTAAGGAGCACGGAGGAAAAATACCAGGAGCACGGCAGAATAGGCTCCAAGAGCGGAGGAGCACGGCAGAATACTACGCCCCAAGAGCGACGGAGCACGGCAGAAAAAGACTAGGAGCACGGCAGAATAGACCCGAAGAGCTAAGGAGCACGGCAGAATAGGCCCCAAGAGCGAAGGAGCACGGCAAGAAATCACCCGGAACACTGCAGAATAGACCCCAAGAGCTAAGGAGCACGGCAGAAAAAGACCAGGAGCACGGCAGAATAGGCTCCAAGAGCGAAGGAGCACGGCAGAAAAAAAACAGGAACGCGGCAGAAAAGACCCCAAGAGCTACGGAGCACGGCAAAAAATAGACCCCATGAGCGAAGGAGCACGGCAGAAAAAGACCAGGAGCACGGCAGAATAGACCCAAATAGCTAAGGAGCACGGCAGGAAAACACCAGAAGCACGGCAGAATAGGCCCCAAGAGCGAAGGAGCACGGCAGAAAAGACCAGGAACACGGCAGAATAAACCCTGGCACGCACACCGCACCCCCCCCGTCCCGCCTCCCCCAGAACACATACTGCATACACGCTCTCACGCAGGCACACATACGCACACAGCCGCACACGCACCTGCACACGCACACACAAGCACACGCACGCACACACGCATACAGGCCACGCGCAGCACCTGACCAACCCAACCAGAGGCAACCACTCAACACAAGCTACTCATGGCAACCATCTGGGCGTTTAGGGAAGCCCAGCGACGACCAACCCCATGTGCACACATTTCACGTTGTGTGCAAAACCCTGCGCGTGCGCACGCAAGCTCAGAGAAGCGGCGCTTCCCGTTCTTGTCCGGAAAGGTTCCGGAAAAATGGCCGTTTCGCTCGAGATATCCTCGAAAAATCGGCTCCGGAGGGGACTCCGAACTGGCATTGTCTTGGAGTCGCTCCCGGAGAGCTTCAAAACGGCCCCAAAGAGCCCCAAAAGGCTCCCCAGGGGACCCCCGAAACGGCCCAAGAGACCCCCAAGAGACCCCCAAGAGGCGAGAGCGCGCAAAGAGGCCCCGGGACTGGCCAAGAGAGCCCCAAAACAGTCCAAGAGAACGCCAAGACAGCCCACGAGAGCCCCCACACACCCTCCAGACACTCCCGGACAGTCCAAGAGGGTCACACAAGCCTCCAAGAGGCTCCCAAAATGTTCCGAACGGCCCCAACAATTGCCGTTTCGCTCGAGACCTCTTCAACAAATCGGGTTCGGAGGGGACTCCAACTCAGCATTATCTTTGAATCTCTCCCGGAGGCTCCGGGACTGCAGTGCTCCGAACGGCCCCCTCAATTGCCCCTTCGGCACGGCGGTGTACCACAGCTTTTGTCTGGGAGCGAGCGAGGGAGGTCGTCACCGTTTTCGTACCGCAGTCGTCGTCGTCGTCGTCATCGCCGTTTCCATTGTCGTCACCGTTTCCGTCGTCGTGCGCTGGCGCGCCCCATCGGCCGCCTTTGCGCTCTCACCGATAAGGCTAGGGTCTGATCGCAGCGAGTCCAGGTCCAGGCGCGCTGCGAGCGAAGGCGCACAAGAGCAGAACAAACAAACGAATGCACACCGGATACCTACTAATTTGGTACTTTCTGATGAAACCCACCTAGGTGCCTCCTGGAGAGCTCTGGGTGCCTCGCGGAGCGCTTCGTGGGCCTCTTCCGGCCTCATGTGGCGCATCTGGGGCTTCTTGAGGGTTCCTGGGGCTTCCAAGGGAGAAACCTAATACGTAGTCGTCAGACCCCCGAAGAAGGGAGAAGAAACAAAATTAAACAAATCTTCGCGTCGACACTGGATGTGTACTAGCCGGCCGCTCTGCGTTTCAGCGGGAGTTTGTGAATATATACTGCGTCCTGCTGCCCCGCTCCCCCGTCTCCCACCACTTCCCCCCCCTTCCCTTTCCCTTCCCCTACCCGTCTCTCCCCCTTCTGAACCTTCCAGACCCCCCGGATCACGCCCCCGGCCCCCCGCCCCTCCCACACCCCACCCCGCAGACCCTTCTGGAGCTTGATGAGATCCTGTGGCTTCCACGCTCAGACCGTTCCGAATATGCATTGCCTCCCATATCGTCGTCGCCGTCGTCCTCACCGTCGTCGTCACCGTCGTCGTCGCCGTCATCGTCGTCGTCGTCGTCATCGCCGTCGTTGTCGTCATCATCGTCATCCTCGTCGTCGAGGTCTTCGTGATCCTCATCGTCATCCTCCTCGTCCTCCTCATGCTGCACACGTTCCTTTTTCTGATCATTCCCTCTCCCTCGCGCTCGTCTTCTCAAGTCTACTACTCCACGTCATTGTCCTTACCATCACCCACATGATCATCCTGCTCTTTTCCGCTGTGTTCAACGTCCTGCACGCTGTCTTCAACATACGCCCAACGAGCTCCGCAACCAAAAAAGCGGCGCTTCCCGTTCTTGTCTGGAAAGGTTTGATACAGAGAACCCGCAGGGACATACGGGCGCTCCAACTCGTGCCTCAGGGCACGGTGGTGGATTTATGGTCAGGAACGCTGCTTAGCATGTCGAGCCGCCGGTTCTGGGCCACCACGCTTCGGCGCGACACGCTAACCGTGTCCCAGCCCCCAAAGGTCAGAGCCCTAAGCTCGCAGCGGCCTCCCGCCCCACGAAGCAGAGCGGCACGCGCCACCAGCTTCGAAGGCACAGCGTGTCGCAGCGGCCGCCGCCGCGACACGCTGTACCTCGGCAGCACGGCAGTGCTGGACCACGACGGCGGGAGCAGCGGCAGCGGCGGCGCCAGGATGCCCTGCTTCCGGCGCCGGAGCCTTCCGACTGCCAGCTGGACGCGGCGGTGCTGCACGTCACTCCGGGGAGGGCTCTCAAAGCCGGGGGCCTCCGAGAGATCGGCTCCCTCCGCCCAGGGATCCGAGGCTGTGCTGCTTCCTCTCGATCTGGCAGCTCTTCCTGGAGCTCGGCCTCCGGGGCCCGGGATCTCGGGCCTGGTGACCCTCAAAGATGTGGCCGGGGCGCACGGCCGACCCCCGAGGAAGGGGTCGGGGCGGGGCCGCGGAGTGGAAGCACGGCATCGGCGGCTGTCCAGGCGAGAGCGATGCTTCGCCAGAGTGGTGGCCTCTGGTGCGCGGCTGTCGGGGGGCGCGGCCAGGCGCCGGCACGCAGGCCGCTGCTGCCGCATCGCACGCCGCGAGGGGCGGGGCGGGGCGCGCACCGGAGGCCACGCTTGCCTAATTAGGGTCGCGCCTGCGTGTAGAGGACCCCCCCTTCGTCGGGTGAGGGGGGCGAGGCGCGGGAGGCGGAGGAGGAGCGCAGGAGGCGGAAGGCGGCGCCGGGAGGGGTGGGGCCAGGGGGAGGGGCAGGAGGCCGGGAGGAGGGCGAGGGAGAGGGAGGAGGAGGAGGAGGAGGAGGAGGAGGAGGAGGAGGAGGAGGAGGAGGAGGAGCAGGAGGAGGAGGAGGAGGAGGAGGAGGAGGAGGGGGAGGAGGAGGGGGAGGAGAAGGAAGAGGAGGAGGAGGAGGAGGAGGAGGAGAGGGAAACCCTCAGATCGCAAAAACATACACACCTCTTGGGGCGTCACACGGCCTCGCGCGCAGCGTCGAGGCGTAGAAAGCAGGAGGGCGGAGCAAGCGCGCGCGGCCGGTCCACCTCAGTCAGGAGTCGGGGGCCGGGATCCACTGCCGGGGATCAACCGTGCCATGCGCACACCCGGGCATGAGCTGCGAGGAGGGAGTCGGGCCGGACGAAGCGGGGGGGAAGGGAATGGGGGGTTCGAAATTTGCTGCATGCGGCCGGTTTCGGCCCCGCCGCCAGACCCATTCCTCGATACATGGGCGCCTCCCAGCGCCAGAAGGCGCCAGGGAAACCAGCTACGTGAGCTGATTCTCAGTACCATATACCATATCCTTTGCTACCCTGTCCTGTCGCCCACCCCGAGCGAGACGAAGAAACGGGACGGTGCCAAAAGGCCAGTGCCGACAGCACCGGAGGAGCAAGGCGGGGCGCAGTGGCGGCACAGGCATGACCGAGAACAGCGAGCGACAAGGCAGGAGGACAGGACAGGCAACGCAGGGTCGAAGAAGAGATTCGGGGCAGCCGAAGGGGGAGAGACACACACACACACACACATACACTCTGTTCATTTCTAAGTATTCGAAAGTTCTTTGATTTTGGGGGGGCCAGGATCTTCTCATTTCTAGTTCTGCCATCCTGGGCCTCTTCCTGGCCACCAGGGGGCCAGGAACAATTAGAAACGAGCACAAGCAGAAATGAACAGGATTAGAAATGAACGACGCGTACACACACACACACAATACACAATACACACACACACACAATACACGAAACGCAGAACAAAACGATTGCGTCTGTTCGTGCTTCTCTTTTGCGGGCCCCCTTCTCGCTCGGGGCCCCGCAGGTGGCGCGGAGGTGTGCCCGGCTGCGGGCCGAGGTCGCGCTGCTGCAGGAGGAGGGGGCGCAGCTGCGCGAGTGGCTGGACGCCGCAGCGGGGCCGCTGACGACGCCGACCCAGGATCGGAAACTGGAGCACATACACATTGTTCATTTCTAATTCTTCGAAAATTCCCTGATGCTTTGGGGGCCAAGATCCTTTTCATTTCTAATTGTTCTGTCCTGGGCCTCTTCCTGGCCACTAGGGGGCCAGGAACAATTAGAAACGAGCACAATTAGAAATGAGCACGATTTGAAATGAACGACGTGTGCATTACCAGTGGCGGGCTGTTTTTTGAACCCCCGGATTTTATGAGGGTCGGGGACGACGTCGTGGTTGCGTGGTGTACACTTGTTGTTCCGTTCTCCAGGTAAGCAGCGAAAAATGTATAGGATCCGCTTTCCTGTGCAAGTTTCAGCGCAGGGCCAGATAAAGCGTCGGTGTATACAGAGTTTGCTTCCCCACAGGAGCTGGTGCCGCTGCCGGCTGTCGGCCGATTGAAAGTCCAGTCGCCATGAAGGATTGGAGCCAGCTGGGGGTCTGAGGTGGCCTGGCACTCAGGGGGCCCCGTAAACGGCAGGGCCGTAAAAAGTTGCTTAAAAATGGAAACGGCAAAAAAGCGGCGACCAGACAAGGCAAAAAAATTGCTCTTGGATTGGAACCGGAGCCAGAACCGGCATAAAAACGGCAAAACGGAACCAGTAAAAAACACGGCCTTGTCGTTTCCAGGGTCCTCTAGAAGGCCTGGCACTGGTTCCAGCGAGCAGGAAGGGGGGGGAAGAAGTTCGAGGCACTGGGTTCTGGAATGTTTTTTTTCCTTTTCAGCCTCCAGGATAGTTTTCGGGCCCCAGGATTGTGAAAAGTTGATTCGGTGCGAAAAATTGCTGGACCCCAGGAGGGGTCCATGGACCGATTTTGAGCGGATTCGGCTTCATCCCCCCCTCCTGACCGATTTTCTAGGGACCCAACCAGCTCAGACCCACCCAGCCGCCTCCAAATAAAGTACACGGGTCCTGAGGGAAACGTATCTTGAGGTTTTTCGCTATTTTCAGGCTCTCGGGGCTCTCCACGGGCCCCGGGACTGTCAAAAGACGACTCGGTAACAATTTGGTCCTGGGGGAGGCCCATTGGGATCCAGGACCCGTTTCCTTCAGGACCCGTTTTCTCCATCCATGATGCCAAGTCCAGCTCTGGTGGCTGCCCATGGTGTCTTAGGGTGGTAGAGCATAGGAAGCAGTTCGTCTCCCCTGCCCAACCGCGGGGTCAGACTCACATGCAGGGGCCTTGGGAAAAAATGGGATGGATGAAGCAGCTCTAATCTGCCATACCCTGACCACCTATGGCAGTGATCCCCCCGTTGGGGCCCTTCGTGGACGCTCAGCCACCCAAGGCTGGCGAAGAAGCGACAGCGCCAGGCGGTGCAGACGCAGCCACAGCCGTGCCAGCGCGGGCGGAGCCGACTGCCCTGGCCTTGGCAGCACCGGCTCCAGCACGAGGGCCCGCAGAAGAGGCAGCGCCGCTGCGGGCAGCCAAGGCCGTGGCCACGGACGTGGCCAGGGCCATGGCCGCGGAAGCCATCGCGGGATCGGTTGTCAGGGCTCCACCGCCCGCGGCGCAGCCGGCGCGGCCAGCGGCGGCCCCGGTGCCCGCCGTGGCGCAGTCTTCGGGGCGGGCGCAGGGCGGCCTGCAGCAGGGCTGCCAGCGCGAGGCGGAGGAGGCTTGGCGGGTGGAGAACGGACCCCAGCAGCGCGTCGGCGAGTCGGGGCAGTGCGGGGCGAGGCGAGGATGGACGAGGCGGGGCAGCGCAAGATGTGGTAAGGCTCCCAGCCCTGCCTCTCCCCTCCCTCTCTCCCTTCTCCCTTCAGCCCGCCCCGCCCTCATCTCCACCTCCGTTATCTCCGTTCCCCTCCTCCCCCCCATTCCCCCGTGGCCTCCTCTGGCATCTTCACCAAAGCAGGTATGTGCAGAGGCCCCATCTGCTTCCTCTACTCGGCCAGGGAGATAGCGCCAGCCAACGACACAGTCAAGGGCCAGCAGGCCCACGACGCGGTCCACTGGCCACCAGGCCACGCGGACGAAGTCGGTGCGGCCGACGGGCAGACGCCGTGGGCAACATCAGCAGCCCGCGCCACCCACAGCCGCGCTGCGGTTTGGTTAAGTCTCCGCGCAGCCTGCGTCACACTCGCGACGGCCTCGTGCTACGGTGATCCACCATGGCGTCGAATCAACCCTGCCCACATGAGCTGCTCGGTCAAAGCGACCAACGCAGACAAACCAACCCCGCGGGCAAAGACCCACCAAGCCAAAGTCGACGGCACAGGTGGCAACCCACACAGTTGGTAACGCTACCCTTCATCTGCTCTCCACTGTCAAGGCCTGGATCATCATGATTTGGACCAGGGTACGCGCCTACACCAGCCAGCACTCGAAGGCAATGCGTTTCTGCGCGGCAGTGTGCGTCGGACACGGGATCGCGTATACGTCCAACTTCTGAACGGGGGAATGGTGTTTGGGCCACGGAACACTCGGAGCTTGGGTACGTTGGTTCTGCGGCAGAGGTCCTTGGGTAAGCTTTTTCAACCGAACTAGTGCAGCGCCCTCGGAACTCGCCACACCCATCGTCGCACACCACTCAGCGGACGTGAACCTCTTCACAGCCACCGCCAACAACATCTGGGCGCTGCTGCGGCCCACATGGAGGGCGGCAGCGGCGCGGCAAGAGGTCGTGCACAGAGCAGCCAGACGCGGAGCCGCAGCGTCACAGGCGGACGCGTAGCACCGCAGACGAGGGCGTGTCCACGCAGCGACAACAAGCGCTTCCAGGGACGACCCGCCACAACGGCAGCACGCAGTAAAGTACGAATTCAGTGGCTCTGCCACCAGCACCACCACTCCACCAGCTGTCAGACAGGGCGAACAAGGCTCCAGCCAGGGACCACCGAGCCCCACAGGCCCCAGCTCACCTCCTCGACACAGTCGTAGAGCGACGCCGGGCCAGGGACCCACAGGTCCGCTAGTCGTTTCTACACAACCAGCCCGAAGCAGCAGAAGGGATAGACCCCACGGCCCACATCGTCGAACTCTACGAAGCGGTCACGCAACAAAGGATCAGAGGGACAATGTGGATCAGGGAAGACGCTGTCACCTCTGGAGCTTTCCAATTCCCATGGGCCACATGGAATCTAGCAGAGCCATCTGAACACGCCCACGCCCACGGCCTGTTCTTCCAAGTTACTCGCGCCGAGAACATCAACCGCACACGACAGCAGGGGTAGACGGACCGCAACTACGCCAGCGCACACCCTGCGCACGCGGCAAACTGCTACACCACGGCAGTCAACCGCTTCGAACACAAGGCGGAACTCAGAGCACCAGGCCCCCCATCGCCATCTGTTCATGTGAAGCCCAACCCGCACCAGTGGATTCCAGAGACTCCAAGGCCCCAGTCCAGCACGTTAATTGACATGAGCATCCAGCCAAGTTTATCCACCCGTGGGCAGTCCGGCTGCTCATCCGATGGGACGACGCCTGCACCGCCGAGGGGCCGTCGCGAGTCCGACGGCTTAAGGACGGGCGGGGTGCTGAAAACCACGCGCAGGTCATGCTCATTGCGGGCGTTACTGGTCAGCACATCATCTGTCTTGCCGGGACCATTGATGCTGAGGCGGCGAGGGGATTGACCTCCGTCTACCCTGACTGGTTCACAGGCACGGTGCTCCGTTGCCCCCAGGCTACCCGCGCGCGGCTACAGATGCAGGGGCAGAAGGTTATATCAAACAGTCCTCGTGCCGCTGTGAGCAGGCTTAGACGCCTCCGTAGTTGCACGTATTCGGCGCTTCCTCGAACGTCACTTTCCGACGTGGGCGGACATTTCTATCGCATCGCACACGAAATATCTCGGCGTCCAATTCGGGCCGGGGGCGACTAAGGCCGCCATTTGGGCCGATGCTGCTCGCAAGTGGTGGACTCGCACGTGCGAAATTCCCGCAGCAGGCAGCCCGACAAGCGTGAGCCTCATGTTATATATCAGCACTGCCCTGCCTGCGTCGAGCTATCTGGCGCAGCTCCACCCAATCCCGCGGCGGGTGCTGCTGAGGGACAAACTCGCATTACACAAAGTTCTGCGCCGTCCTCCGAGCACCGTTCGGAAGGCGAATCTCTTAGCATGTAAGGACCACGCGCTCATCTCACCAGCTTCTGCGCATATTCTCAGCACGTCGAGTCCATGGAGCTGTGCGCCTCACACCCTGACGGGATGGGAAGAAGATCTTCGCTCCTGGTCGGAGCAGGCGGTGAGAGACCTCCCGCGCGCTGCATGGATCCAGCAGAAATTGAGCGCGCCGGGATGGAAGACTCCGCAGGGCATTCTGCAACGATTTCAAGCCCTCCAGGTGCATGCCCCCGACCCGAGCGTCACCGACGCGCAACAGATGAATGCCGCGTCTGCTGCGCGCGATGCGCTCAGCATCGCCCGTGCAGCTGGTCGCGAGGCTAAGGTGCAGCGTGGTTTCTCCGTCTCCTTGCGTCGCTCCCTCTTCCCTCCTGAGTTCCAGCTCACCATTAGCAAGTGGCTGCGCGCATGGGGTTTGCTGCAGTTGATAACGGTGTCGGTCGGGGAACGGTGGGCGGAGTGTCTCTCGGTTTTGCGGACACAGCGTCCTTCCTGCCAAGGGTCAGTGTTCAAAACCCTCGCAGGAGGGCAGACGACTTCTCACCGCGCGCACGTCTGTGGCACAGCATCCTGCCTCTTCGGATGCGCCGATGTGCCCGACGCGATCGCTCATTACCTCTCCTGTCCCGTCCTTCGTCGCCCCATTGACTTCTCCTCCTCTCCCATCCACATGCTGGGCCTCGCAGCCCCGAAGGAATACAAGGCCGCCCACTGCGCGATGAGAGCCGCGCAGGAGCTTTGACGTTCTGTGTCCTGGCGTTCCATGCGCATCAACAAAGCCAAGACCGTGCAAGAGCCTGGCAAGCCTCTGCGCACTGGGCAGCCTGATGGCATCCCTGCAGCAGCCCGGCAAGCTACATTCAAGTAGGCTGCTGCGGGACGAACCACCTTTTAAGCTACGGCTGGCCATCGTCATCCATCCTCCCTCCTCCCTCACCCTGCGCACTCCCGCCCCTCTTGGACCCTCCTGGATGGGGGGAGGGGGAGGAGGAGGAGGAGGAGGAGGAGGAGGCGGAGGAGGCGGAGGAGGCGGAGGAGGAGGAGGAGGAGGAGGAGGAGGCCAGCTTGACCCATCTTGGACGCTGCTGTGGGTCGCCCCCCCCGCCCCGTCCAGCCTCCGGGGGAGGACCTCCGTCCGACCATGGCCGGCGGCCCCCGCGTCCAACCCTTTGGGGGGCGACGGGGCGGGCGCGCCACGGCCTCCCCGATTCTCTAGGCCTCCCAGACTCAGGAGCGACAGAAGGACGTACACATACATGAATCCACGCTGTTTTCGAGATTTCGCATTGCGCGAATACTCGTATCACGCGGCCAGTCTCGCGGGTCAAGGGGCCGTGTTCATGTACGTAGTTGGGCGCGTACGTCTTTTGTGGGCTCCCTACAGATGGGGTCGGGGGATCGCGCCGCATCGCCGATGCATCGGCACTGCATCGGCGGTGCGGTGCGGTGTGGGTCCAACTTTTGTCCACGCCGACGTCACGGGTGCATCGCCGACGTCGCCAGTGCATCGCCGCTGCATCTGCGATGCATCGCCGATGCATCGGCGATGTATCGGCGATGTGGCGAGATCCTCCGACCCCATCTACTCAGACCCCATCTAGGAGGCCCCTAAAGACGGCCACAGGCGCCGCCGATCCGGCCCAAGACGACCACACAAGGCAGGACAAGAAAACATAGGACCAGGTAAGACTTGGGAAGAGATGCCAAGACCGCCTGTCGGCTTTTCATGGCCCCCAAGACGGGGCCGAGACGGCCCAAGACGACCAGGCAAGGCAAGATAAGACACCATACAGTTAAGACACAGAAATAGGGAAGAGTGCGACTTCGGAAGGGGGGGTTTTGTTCCTTAGGTGTTTCCATGGTTGGTCCTCCAGCGTTCCTGGCGCACCCAGACGCTTCTGGGTGCGAAAAGTGGTTATGTTCCTTCTCTGGCGTTCCTTATAGTCGCAGCCTGGCCGTAGGACCAGCACAAGACCTGGCAGGATACGCCAAGACAGCCTGTCGGCTCACGATGGCCCCCAAGACGTCCCCAGACGCCCCCCGATCTGTCAAAAGCGGTTCCACATCTTGATGGGGCATTCAATTCATTGCCCCCTCTCGCTCTTCTGCGACCGAAGGTCTCTTGAGGCCCCCAGAGGTGTTTTTCAAAAGAGCCCGACGAGAGCCTCAAGACGGGGCCTTGGAGGGGCCTACAGCTGGGGCGCCGAGGAAGGAACCCTTTTCGTTGGGGAGCGGCTCGTTGTTCCTCGATTGTTTTACAGTTTGCCCCAGGTCTTCCTGAGGTCTTCCATGGGAAATCGAAGCTGAACTTCTAGGAAACAGGGGGCCTCGTTCCTTATTCAGGGTTCCTTAGGTCAACGCCCCGACGGTAGGACGACCCCAGAGACCCCACGAGGGCCCCAAGAGGAGCCAACAAGAGAGCCCCACGCCGCGCTCCAGCACCTCTGGCGCCCTGGGCGCCACGCGGCCCCAAGATCAGAGGCCCCCCAGCGGCCCTCCCCCATCCCTCCCCCATGTCAGGCCCCTTCTCCTCAGCCCTCCCTCCCTCTGATGATGTCCTTCCTCTTCCTCTCCTGCAGTCTTCCCTCTCCCGTGTCCCTGTTTCCTCATTCGCAGTTTCCTAATCGCTCTATTGCAGCCCTCCCTCCCTCTCCCAGTTCAGGCCCCTTCTCTTCCCCTCCCCCATCCCCATTCCCATGCCCTGTATCTCCCCACCACCCCCTCTCCAGGCTCATGCTTCGCGCGGCACGGTGCAGGGGTGAGCCTTCCTGGCCTCGGCAGCCGCGGTTACCACCAGAGCGTCCGCACAAGGATTCCATGCGCACCTGGTCTGCGCAGGAAAAAATGGAGTCGCCTCCTTCGAGCGGGACCAAGACCCGGAACGCTCTCGAAAAGGCCGCGGCGCCCGACATGTCTCTCAGACGCACTGGATCTCAGAGATCTCCGGTTTCTTCCGATTCGATGTTGTTCCGATCTTGGTTTCGTCTTAGCAGGACCTTGCGAGGGGCAGCAGGAGTGATTACGCGATGTTCTTGACACTCTGCGGAGGAGAAGGAGCAGGAGGGCGTGCGTAGAGGCCGCAGCGAGAAGACGAGCAGTGGAGAGAACGGCGGCAGCAGCAGCAGCAACAGCAACAGCAACAGCAGGAACAGACTTGAGGGGCCAAGAGCAGCAGCAGCAGCAGCAGCAGCAATAGCAGCAGCAGCAGCAGCAGTAGCGATAGCAGCAGCAACAGCAGGAGCAGGGCGAGCAACGAGCGGGCCGCGCCACCTGACCAGACTTCAAGCGCACCAGTGCCGAACCCCCTCCTCCTCCTCCTCCTCCTCCTCCTCCTCTTCCTCCTCCTCCTCCTCCTCCTCCTCCTCCTCCTCCTCCTCTTCTTCCTCCTCCTCCTCCTCCTCCTCCTCCTCCTCCTCCTCCTCCTCCTCCTCCTCCTCCTCCTCCGCACCGCAGGCGGTGCACGTCACATGCGCGAGAGTGGTCCGTGCTCAGCGCTCTGGCTGGAGGGGCACTGGGACCGTCAGCCGGGGGAGAGCTCGTCGGGACGGGCCCCCGGGTCGCACGGGTCTTCCCTGTGGGCGGTCGTGTCGTCGGTTTGGCCTCACTTCACCGAGCGCGTTCCACTATTCGCAATATGTCTACTCGCAAACGCCCGAAAAGCACATGTCTGCTTGTGTGTAATTGATCATAGATCCCCCGCGGCAGGTCCAGAACATTTGCGAGTAGCTACTTTGCGAGTAGTGGGACGCGCTCGCCTATCACTAGGGTCGCCCGAACGCAACGCACAGCAGCACGGGCAGTTCGCAGCCCAGTGGAAGGAGCATTCGGCCCAGAAAGTTGACCTCGGGGTCGGTTCTTTGTCGTCAGGTGTGCGCCTTTGGGGCGGCATGAGGGAGCTCTTGGAGCCCCCTCCCGCCCTGGCCCCTTACGACTAACGTTCCTTTGGCGTTCGCCAACCCTCTGCACAAGCAGGCCGAGCCCAGCGATCTCGACAAGGTCTCCCAGACCGTTTTCCGTTGCGGGCCGCTTTTTGATGGCCCTCGAGCCCCGAAGCAGCCCCCGGACGCCGAAACAGCGAGCAGGACGCCCTCGTGCGTTCTCGCGATGCTCGAGTTCTGGACGCCCTTTTGCTCCCCCCTATACGTCCTGTGGCTCGATCTTGTTCGAGACGCGGGGCCCCTCCAGACCTCTCCGACCACCCCCCGATGCTGGCTTTGCATCCAGGGCTGCTTCTCATGTCTCGGCACGACCGACATTGGCACGGCAGGAACGGGGGCGAAGACCAACAGCAGCTCGCGATCACTTCGAATAGGCCGTCGGTGTCGCCGCCTGGCACTGCCCCTTGCGACACAAGAGGCTGCCGGTCAAACAGCGGCCGCCGTATGGCTTTGGACCACACACGCTGTTGGGCCTCGCGCTCCTTTTCTCCGTCCCGCTTCGGGCGTGCCAAAAAGCGGTCCTCGGGGCCCGACGCTGGCTTCCGGAGGCCCCAGATCGGCGAAGATCGCAGGCCTAGAGGTTGACACCAACACCAATATCGACGGTGTTCCTCCACCGAGGGAAGAAGATCCCGATTTCGGTGATGGTGGTAGTTTTCTGGCTTCCTAGGTGACCGAAATATTACCACCAACACCTAAATCTAGGATCATCTCCCCCCTGTGGAGGCAGCCCCCTGTCTTGGTACTGGTGCCCATTTCCAGGCCTCCAAGAAGAAGCATGCACCGCGCCGACCTCTGCCAGAGCCGCGGCGGTTGCGGGCCGCGTCGGTGGGGAAAGTGAGCGGGCGGCCCGCACTCCCCGGCTACATGCGTCTGCGCTGGACGTCGCCCACGCGGACGTGCACGCGCCGGTGGTGCTGAGCCGTGCCATTCGGGAGGGGAGAGCAGGGGACACGCGCATGGGAGGGGCCACGCGGACCACCGTACCACTCGAGGAGGGGAGGAGCGAGGTGCTGAGCCGTGCCATTCGGGGAGGGGCCGCGTGGCCACCGTGCCCTTCGGGAGGGGAGAGGGGTATCGACGACGCGCCACCGTCGGGAGCCCGTCAGCGCGCTACTTCGTTTTCGTCCGTGGACCTGGTGGCTCTTCAACAGAGCCACGCCGACGGGTTCCCCACGACGGCGTGTCAGTGATACTGCCCTCGCCTTCCCAAGCATCCGAAAATCGTACCCGTAGTCCCTCACAGCTTTCTCCTGGAGAGGGGCCCGCGCGAGGCCCGGGTGGCTGAGGCGGCAGGCCTGCGAGAGAGCGAAAGGGCCGCCGGCTGCCTGGAGCCCTCCGCGGAGAGGTGGGGGTCACCGAGCCGCTGGGCTTCTGGGACCCCGCAAACTTCTGCCCCGAGGAGCGCGCGCCCGTGGCCGCCCGCTCGCCGCGAGCGCACGCGGGCACTCCCCCCAGCTCTTGCTCCTCCTGGCTCCTGTCCCTCTTCCATGCTCACCCTCCTCCTGCTCCGCCTTCTCCTCCTCCTCCTCCTCCTCCTCCTCCTCCTCCTCCTCCTCCTCCTCCTCCTAGTCTTTTAGCCTCTCTCCAGCTTCCCTGGATCGTTGCTGTCGATTGGAATTTCACCCCCAGCGCCCTCGCAAAAACTGGTTTTTTGGAGCGCACGGGAGGACAGATCCTGCGCAGTAATGCTGAGTTCACGTGCACGCCAGGAGGTGACAAGAAACCGTCCCACCTCGACTACCTTGTGGTATGTCCTGCGGCCAGGGCATACATCAGATCCGTCACGGCAGTCTGCACCGTCCCGTGGAAGCCACATATAGGTCTGTGCATCGAGTTAGTGTCTTCAGGTAGTCAAATTTTCACGAGGTTTCTCGAGCTCCCTCCGAGGCTCCCTCGAACCAGTCGGCCCGAGAAGACGGCCGCTGCTGGCTCCAAGTCTAGTGCTAATGAAATCAAGAAGGAGCTTGCTAGGCAGAATGCACGTGAGAAGCGCAATCAGAAAATTCGAGAGTGGTTTGGAGACAGTTTAGAGTCCCGTCGGCAGGCAGGTGATGAGAGCCAGGAGGGTACAGACGACGAGACCGACAAGGCCTCGGAGGTTTCCTGTGGCCACCACCTCACCGACTGGGACAGCAGCTCCGAGTTCGACCCGTGGGCTGACGAGAGCAACTTCACATCAGTTGCGCCGCCCGCGGCCCCGTGTGTTGCTACCAGTCGAACCAGGTCCAGTCGAATGCACCACACACACAGCCCAAGGAGACCGAGCGCCCCCCGAGTTTAACACCCAGCCCAGTTGAAGGTGAGGTCCACAGGTCTCACAATTCGGAGGTGTTGTCTCAGTCGGTGAGCTCAGGGTCTCCTGTAGAAGTTGAGGCTGAGTTTCAAGTTAATAGCGAAACGTGGGTGCAGGCCAGGAAAAACGTCGGGTTCACCCCGAGTGCTGCTTGCTTGCTTGCTGATGCTGTTGCCTCCGTAGCTTTTTGGCTTGGATCCCAGGATCCAGCAGCACCACACATCAGTTCTCTTTATTGCAGCTGGGTCCGCACGGTGGAGGAGGCCATTTACGCCCACCACCAACAGTCCGTCCCCATCTTGTCGCGCGGGCAGGCGGCGAATTTCCGCATCGGCACCGTGCAGCAGTCTACTTCACAGAGGTTAGAGCCCCCTCCGTGACAAGGTCAGTGGGTGGTGGACGAGATTGGCCACCGCACTTGCAGCACTCCTCCAGCATCGTCGACGAGACAACGGAGGCAAGCAGCAGCAGCTACTCGTGCAGGCCATCGACGCGCTTCGAGGCAGTACACCAGAGGAGGTGCATCGAGTCCTTCGGAGGCGTGATCCTTGCACCTGGTCGCAGTGGAAGTTGTTCCTGCACGGGGTCGTATCAGGGTCCCCTCCTGAGGAAAGGTTGGCAGCTGGTTGTGATCTTGCAGAAAAGTTAGCCAGACGCAGTCAGCAGAGAGCGATTCATCAATATATGTCATCATTCCGAAGCTGGGCAGAGACCGCACCCGCGGTTGGCGCCCTGCACAAGGCTATTCGGTCCACGCCTTTGGCCTCCGACACTGTCGAAGTGGGTACTCGTACGCTGATCCATCCACGTGATGTGCTCGATTTTAAAACCCAGCAATGGCAGGCGTTGTGGGCGCCACAGGGGCAGGACCATGAGCAGTTGCTAGACCTCTCCGGCGACATCAGGCGCCGCGTCCAAGATGAGGCACTGCCGCCCATCGAGGTTGCCGACCTCAGATCTGCGCTCCGAAGAATGAAACCCTCTTCGGCGATGGGCGTTGATCGGCTGTGTTCTCTAGATGTGGACCGTCTGCCAGACATTGCTCTGGCCGAATTGGCAGCACTGCTATCTCTTTGCGAATATCATCAGGTGTGGCCGCATCAAGTGCTGATCACCATTGGCACCTTATTGCCACAAAAAATCAGCGGAGACCGAGTCATCGGTCTTTTATCGCATTTCGGCAGAATGTGGTCGCAGGCCCGAGAGGGCTATGTCAAGACTTGGACGGACGAGTGCGAGGCACACTGGGATGCCGCTGTGCGCGGCAACTCCGCCGTGCGAGAAGTATTCCTTCGTGCTGTTGACGAGGAACTTGCAGGACGCCTCGGAGTTGCGCACGGACACGGTTTGTGTGATATTGCGCAGTTTTGTGATAGTGCCGGTTGGTATCGCATCGGAATCGCAGCTCTACGACTCGAGTTTCCTGCAGAGATTCTAGGCCTCGAGCTCCAGCAACGCATGGCAGTACGATGCGTTCGCCAATCAGGAGCATACGGCCCCCCCTTCTGCCCCACCCGATCTATTGTGCAGGGGCTGAGGGGGGGCACGAGGTTCGGGAAATGCGCCGCGCATTTCATCATGTCCAAGATCACCACGGCACATGTGAATATGTCTCATCGCCTGTGGGTGGACGATTTATCACAAGTGGCCCGTGGCTCAAGAATCAGTCCGAGGAAGCTGATGATCCGATGTCTTATCGACACATGCCAGAGCATGGACGCCGCAGGTTTGAAGATTTATCCCAAGAGCGTCGCGATCTGCAGCCACATCGAGGACGCTCGCATCATCACACGCCAAGTTGCCGCGCAGGGGCATAAGTTGAAGTTTGCCAGTCAGGCCCCCTACCCCGGCGCCGACTTGAGCGGTGGACGCAGGCAAGCACGGGCTACGAGGCGATCGAGGGCGACCAAACATCACGCGATGTCAGCCAAGATCACCAGATACGCTCGGACACTACGAAGGCATCGAGTCACCAGCCGACTCGAGCAACAGGGGGCGGCCCCAGCGGGGCTGCACGCGCACCAACTCCATGGCGTGTTCAGAGGCCAGATGGCATCCGTCCGACGCCAGCTTCCAACGCCTCCGCGCCGAGGCTCACTGGCAGGTGCGTCACCACGCTAGTGGGCATCAAGGCGCCGCAGCGGGACCCCGCATACCGCCTGCCCCTCGACACACTGAGGATGTGGCTCGCTACATGGGTGTCTGAGCCACATTTGCGTATCGCAGTGGGTCGTACGTGGGCTGGCTTGGCGCAGGAGCTCACTGCCCCCCCCGCGGCCCAAAAGTGCCGAAGAATACGAGGACCTCAAGCTGCAGTCATCACGTACTTGTTGAATGCAGGGCGGCATCCAGCAGCAGCTAATTCTTGGGACATCCCCGACGGCACGAGCAGCTGGAATTTCAATGATCAGGCCTTGACTGGCTGCAGTGCCATCGACGTGCCCGAGAATTTCTTTCTTGAGTTCCAATCCTCCATCCAGGCCAAGTTATGGGAGGATGCCTCCACACACTTTGGCGGCAGCGGCATGGAAAGAGGTATATGTAATCATTCCTACAGACAGCTACTACGACAACTTGAGGAGGGCCCTGGCGGACCCCGTCTGGCAGGTTTGATGCTCGCAGCGGCGACTGGAGCGTCTTGGCCCAGGACCAGGAGGCAGACACGCCGCAAGCAGAAGCTAGACGAGAAATGCCCCAGATGCCGCCTCGCCCCCGAGACCAGCTTCCACAGGATATGGGGATGCGAATCCCGATCAACCAGTTCAGTGTACCAGATGAGTGAGCAGTATGTCGCCAAGGCACACACCCAGTGGGAGTCCGAGGAGTGCTTCTGGACAAGAGGGATGTTGCCATCGTCGTGGGTCGCCGTCGAGGATCCACCAGATGTTGAGCAGTGGCACGGTTCAGAAGGTTCTGGTTTCACAGGCTTCGGACGAGGCTACGCCGAGCAGCCGTTGTACCTGTTCGGCGACGCCAGCGGAGGCAAGGAAACGCACCACCCTCGCCTCCGCCGCGTCGGCCTCGGAGTCGCCCTCTTTCGCTCGCTCGACGATGACATGCGCACCTCACTCGGCATTTGGTCAGCTCTCCCAGGCGTTCGGCAGACGGTCGTGCGCGGTGAGTTGCATTGCCTGTGGGTGTGTATACGCGAGAGCGAGGGGCACATCATATACACCACGGATAATTCCACAGTGTGCTCTGGTTGGTACGAATCTCGGCGGCTATCGCCGTCGGGGGCCGACGCCGACCTCTGGTGGAAAATAGGACAGGAGCTTGCACGCAAGCCTGATTTGCATTGCACTGCCTTGTTCATTAATTCCCACCTAGGCGCTGAGCACATGGTAGGAGAGCACGCTCCCAGACTCATCATCATAGGCAACACCGTCGCCGATGAGTTTGCCGCCGCAGGAGCTCAGATCGCACGTTTAACTGAGAGCACGCGCACACGAGTACATAGGGCCGAGAGCATGGCATTCGCTGTGCGCATGCGCATGTGACAGAGCACGCTTGAAACATCACATGCTGAAGATCAGCTGCTGCAGGCTGAGTCTCTAGGTGCACGGAGGAGGCAGCGGAGATCGGCCACCACCATCGTTCAACCCTTGCAGCCAGTGGTTGTGCCATGTTCGCCTCGTCGCACCACCTGGGTGACAACGGTCGTAGTTGCACGCGTTGTATGGGGTCGACCTCACTCGCATGTAAGCACGAGTGGCTGAGCTCACCATGTTTCGAATTAATTAGCGTGGACGGTGTGATTAGTAGACCCCCTCCTGGGCAAAGGGTGCACACCATGGGGGGGTACGCTCACGAGTCTCACGTTGTAAGGTTTCACATGGGGCAGCGGAACAGCTAGCACAGCTCGGTAAGGATTGCACCGCACGCCTCGACGGTAATCGAGCCGATTATCGCAGACGTATCCTACAAGGATTGTGGCCTAAGGTCTACAGTAAGCGTGAACAGGCCAGAAGAGCCAAGAAGCAGCAGGGATATCTGCTTCCAGTAGTAACCGACATAGTCGCCATACCCGTAACTCCGTGACTCCTCCTCCTCCTCCTCATCCTGTTCTTCCTCCTCATCCTCCTCCTCCGCCTCCTCCTCCTCATCATCATCCTCCTCATCCTCCCTGCTTGTCCTCCTCCTCCTCCTCCTCCTCCTCCTCCTCCTCCTCCTCCTCCTCCTCCTCATCCTCCTCCTCCTCCTCCTCCTCATCCTGCCTTTCAGCGCCGACTCCGAGGAATGGTTGCTGATAGTGATGAGGATTTGCTTCGATGGAGTCCACCTGTGGCCACAGAGCACTATAAGTACATGATGAAGGAGGCCGCCAGGGAGGCCCGCAACATCCTCTTTTATTCGGCCCCAGACTTGCCTGGGACGCTGCAGCTGGTTGCTCGGGGGATAGCGCGAGCTGTGTGGCGTCAAGATGCTGCCCTCGCCCTCAAGCTCATCGAGACCTCCCAGCACGCTGCCGACGCTCTGACGGTCGACGGCCAGGTCGTCTCGCTGCGCCACGCCCCGTCCTTCGAGCAGTGGGCTGCTGGAGTACATCGGCTGGTATATGAAAAAGAGCTTGCTGCTGCTGCTGCTGATCGTGCTCCCTCAGGCTCCTCCTCAGCTTGGCGGCCTAGTTCGGCCACGCTTTTGCGAGCTCTCGAGAGGAAGGCCTCCATATGGGCCCCGTTTTCGAAGCGCCTGATTCTGTCCGCGGTCAACACACCAGAGGGCCCCATCTCAGAGGTTCGGGAGCGCACTGCGGCCCTGGCGGCCTACTGGACCCCTGTCTTCTCCAGGAAAGAGCCCCACCCTGTCATGACCCAGTTGTACCTCGACAGGTTCCTCACCAAGGCCTCCGACATAGACCTGCACTGTCCTCTGACCCCAATGTTTCGGAAGGTTCTTCGGCGTGCCCGTCACTCTGCACCTGGTGTCGACGGGCTGCCCTACGCGGCCTGGTCGGCGTGCGACTATGGCGCCCAGCACCTGGCCAGAATGTTCGGGTGGCTATGCCAAGGTCAGTCGTTGTTCGCCTCCGCCAGCGTCACCCTCCAGGCGTTTCTCCCCAAAGGTGTTGACGACTCAGATCAGCCGTCTGGGGTATGTTCTCGGTCTCCTGATAAGATACGGGTCCTGGGGCTGCGAAACACCGACGTTAAGATCCTGAGCTCGGTCATGAATCGGGTCCTCGAGCCTGTCGTCCAAGCCGTGGCACCTGCTTCCCAGAGAGGCTTCATCAGAGGACGGAATTTCTGCTATAACGTGCTTGAGCTCGATGCCCATGCTCGGCTTGCATCTCAACATCCCCTTGCTGAGCGCCGTTCCCCTGTCCTCGTCGGGTTCGACTACGGGCAGGCCTTTCCGAGCTTGTCGCAGGCCTTCCTGCTACAACTGTTGGGCTCTCTTGGGCTCCCCGACGAGGTTCTTGCTTTCGTGAGATGGATGTATTTGGCAGTGGAAGGCGTGGTCCATGATGGGGGACGCTACGCGACCATCTTCTGGATCCGCTCGGGCATCATCCAGGGCTGTGGTCTCTCGGGGTCTTTATATGCTCTCGCCTCCTCTCCCATGCTGGCCGACCTCGAGCGGAGCATCGAGCATCGTCGGCTGGGGATATGCCGCGCTTGTGCCGATGATCTGGGCGCTGTCCTGTATGAGCTGGCCTCTTTGCGTATCCTGGTGCGGGCCCTTGGGGTCATGGAAAAGATTGCGGGCCTCAAGATTAAGATCAGCAAGTGCACCCTGGTCCCTCTCGTAGGCGGCATGACCGAAACCCTGAAAACTATGACCCAGGCCCAGCTGGCCTCGATCGCGGGTGCCTGGTCAGGCTCTGCGGTTGAGGGGTGGTTACTTTATCCTGGGATGATTTTGGGCCCTGATGCGACGGTCGACATGAACTGGAGGGGCCCGCTCATGAAGGCACGATCTCGCTCTCGGATGTTGGGACGTGGGGTTGCGTCGGTCTGTACCAACTGTATCTTATACCGCACGCGTGTTTATCCTTGTTTGGCCTATGTGGCACAATTCCTCCCTATGCCTGAATGGTTTCTGCCCATTGAACGTGGTGCTATCGCCCAAGTTCTTCGAGCTCCCCTCGGCCTCTTTTCGAACGAATCGGTCCTGGAACTCCCGGCCTGGGGTGGACCTCAGATCCCATCGTGGGCTGCCCATGCTACTGCTGCTCACCTTCGTGCTGCTATTCACACCTTCCAGGGCTATGAGAAATACCTGCGGCTGATGCGGCAGACGGCTTCGCTTTGGCACAGAGAGGTCGTGGAGGGGAAGTTTGATGATATCCCGTTGGGTTCTATGGATCGCTCTCGTGTTTATCCAGCTTTCTGGAAATCCCCTGCGTTCGTCGAACACCTTGAGCTGGTCCACGTGAGGTCTCAGGAGCCCCTGCTTGTTGCTGCTCGCTCGGCTATTCGTGAGGAAGCTGAGGTTACGACACGTAGACCCAAGCTGCAACGTGCGGCTGCTCGCTCACTGAGTCAGAATATGTGTATGCACAAACCTCTGCACGCTATGCTGATTCGCCACTTAACCCCGCTCTTCACGGCTTACCACCCCTTCCTCAACCAGATTCACTGGCCCGCTATTCAGGAGCTTCTGGCGTTGGTCCCGCAAAGTTGGGCTATGGCGGCCTTACGGACTTGGGGGCATGGATGGCTGACGTCCTATAGGATTATCCACCCACGGGGTAAACTTCGTTGCCGTTTCGGATGCCCTGGCCCAGATCGGCAGCAGCATTATCTCCGCTGCCCTATACTGCACCAGGCAGTCAGCAAGGGACTACAACGTGCCCTGCCTCGTCCCCTTGCTCAGCGTCTTGGCCTTACCCTTCCCCACCCTGACCACTTCGAGGCTCTCTATGTCTATTACCAGGTCTTCAACCATGCTCGGCAGGGTGCGCTCGTGTCGACTCCTCGTCAGCTACGCGGTTATGTTGAGGCCGCCGTCCGCACCTCTCGTCTGGCCAGACCTTCGGACAAGTTGAAACGGTGGGAGCCTCCTCCCGATGTCCAGGCGATCCGCCGCAGGCAGCCTCAGTCGGATGTGCTCACTTCCTCGTCCACCACCAGTGTGAGCTCCGACGCCGCGGCCCCTATCCCTGGCCTGGTCCCACCCACTCCGTCTGACGACGATGTGTGGCCTAGTTATTCGGTGCGCGGTGGTGCTCTTTCGAGTTCTCCCTCGGGCTCGGATGAAGGTGACCAACCTGCTCTCCAGCCAGAGTTCCCTGTGCCCTTGTCTGCTGGCGCTTTGGCTCAGTGCGAGGCCCTGCCCTCAGGGCAGGACGTGAACGTGCGGGCGCTCGCTCCCGCGGCAACCTCGCCGCAGCCTGCGGCATCCATGTTCTCGTGGCCGCTGACCGCCACCGTGGCGCTCTCCGCGGTCCGTGCAGCGACGCTGACTGTCCCAACCACATGTGAGGTGGATGTGGCACGGCTCGAGCGTGAATATCGAGCGACCATCAAGCGTGTCGACCGCCTTCGTGCTGGTGGGCTCCCTGTTCGAGAGGACCCTGCTCTTCCTGAACAGCTGATGTGCCCTAGCGCTGCCACCCCTCCGCTGTCGACGCCGTCACCTGGAACTCCTGTTCTGAATCTTGCTGGCCATCCACAGTCCACCTCTGCGGTGGATGCCCCACCAGCTGTCTTTGCCGAAGGTATTGCCTCGAGGGCTACGCGCTGGATCTTGCGCCTGGATGATCCCGAGAGTGGCCGTGCTGACTGGTGGCTGTGGTGCATCCCGTACGTGCGCGCCAAATTAGATGCGATGGAATGGGTGGATTCTTCTGGTTGGGATGGCACACTCGACGAACTCGCTCGTCATATTTGCACGGCTGCCTGGGACACTTCTCTGGAGGGGCGCCTCAGCATTGTGGCATACCTTCGGTGGCTGAATGAGCCTCGCCACGCCTTGAGTCGACACGAGCGATGGGAGGAGGTGGCTGATCGACATTTCCAGGCACTTCGTGAGATACGCAGAGAGATGAGGCAATACATAGGACCCGCTGCGCCGCAACGTGTACGCGACTTCCTTGTGGACAGCGATGGAGACGAGGTCCTGCCCACCGTTGCTGCCGACGGATCGGTTCACTACCATTCTTTACCTGTCTCAGCAATGGAATCTGAAGAGAGTGATGACGCCGGCGGTGATGGGGACGACGACCATGCCTCTTTCCTTCTCCAGGTTTCTGCTGCAGGGTGCTCCTCGAGCCCTGCGGCCACTGGCGTCAGATCGCGGAGGTCGACCGCCTCTGATGGAAATAACGGCTCTGGAGTAAGTTGTGAGCATTTGTCTCAAGTTCGGAGGTCGACCGCCTCTGATGGAAATAAGGGCTCAGGAGTAAGTTGTGAGATCACGTCTCTTGCACGGAGGTCGACCGCCTCTGATGGAAATAAGGGCTCAGGAGTAAGGAGTGAGCTGGTGTCTCGAGCACGGAGGTCGACCGCCTCTGATGGAAATAAGGGCTCAGGAGTGAATTGTGAGCTGGCGTCTCGAGCTGGTTCTGAGCGCGTCCTCCCTGCAGCCACTTCGAGCTCGGCATTGTCTGATTCGGGCACTGCGTCATCTTCGTGTTCGGCGGTCTTCTCTGGCCCTGGAGCGGCCCCGTCTGTGAACTTGCCTTACCCCTATGTTGCAGGCTGCTCGCCTCTATCCACTCGTTCTGAGGTACCCGCTCGAAACCCCGACGATCTGAAGCCATGTGTGGCTGCTGGTGGTGTGGGTCCCAGCCTCCCGAGCCTCGGTAGCCTTGCTAGCGCCTGTGTGAGCCCAGCGTTTCGGCCTGGAGGGCCCTTTTGCGGGGAGCGTCCAAACAGTGCTCGCACCCCGCGTGCTGCGCCGCCTCCTGCTCGTGCCGCCGCCGCGTTTCCCCGTGCTGGCCTGTTTGGGGTCTGCGCCTCTCGGGATTCGCGTGAGAGTACCAACGCTAGTCGTCCCGACCTGTGGAGTGACCTCCCACCCGTAACAGGGGTCAGCGGACAGGACGGTGTGAGCGTGTGCGCCGAAAACAGTGTGCACGCCTGCCCGTCGTTGTCCCTCCTTCCCTCTTCCTTTGCTTCGATCCCTCCTGCTGCTGCTCCTTGTCCTCCGAATATAAAGACCGCTGCGCCCCCTGTGCGGATTGAAATAGGCTCTCGGATTGAAACGAATCTTCGCCCGTCGACGGCCGCGTCGACCACGAGTGCACCAGCTACAACAGCAGGTGCGCCCCGCTCGCCTGCACCCAAGGCGCATCCGTTCGCTGCTGCTACCGCTGCTGCGTCCTTCGCTGCTGTCTCGTCTCCCTCCGCCACGGGCGTCGAGAAGCGCCAGGTGCCGAGGGGCTCCTAGGCGGGTGGTTCGACCTTGGACTCCCTCTACGCTCGTCTCCTCCTCCTCCTCCTCCTCCTCCTCCTCCTCCTCCTCCTCCTCTTCCTCCTCCCATGGGACGCGGCGCACATCGCGCGCGGACGTCTGGGGCAACCCCAGGCGGAAGGGGCCATCGGACCTGTCAAAAACAAATACAAAACTGACATGCTTCTTCTCAGCGGGGACTTTCTTGCCGTCAGCTCGCGAAATTCGTGGCGGAAAGCGGGCGCGGTGCACATCGCGCGCGACAGGCCGAAATGTCGTTTTCGCTTCGGCGCCGCGCGCATGTTTTCTGCAAGTTGCGTTCCCGCTAAGGCGCGGCGCGTATTGTTCGCTCGCCAATTCGTCGAGCGCCTAGGGACCCATCGGGCCTCCCAGGGTCTCCTGGAACATCCTCCTGAGGCCTCCTGAAGTATCCTGGGGGTTCCTCGGATTTCCCGGAGCTTCCTGACACTCCCTAGGGTTTCCCGAAGCCTCCCGGGACCTCCTGGGGCTTCTTGGGCCTTCCTGAAGCCTCCTGGGGCTTCCTGGGGTTCGCTGGGGCTTCCTGCAACTTCCTGGGGCCTCCTGAGGCCTCCTGGGGCCTCCTGAGGCTACCTGGGGCCTCTTCGGCTCGTGCTGACATGCCAGCGCAGTCCTTGAGACGCGCCAGGAATGTCCCATCGGTAACCGCCATCGCGGCTGCATCAGCTATGGCAAACAACGTTGCCGATCTGATTTCGGTCCCCAGTTGCGCCAGCACTGTTTCTTATGTCGCGGGAGGGCGGGTGGAAATGGTTGGCGTGACTCCTACTCCTACTCCTACTCCTACTCCTACTCCTACTCCTACTCCTACTCCTACTCCCATCCTTATTCCTTATAAGAGTATACTATTACTCCCCCTTTTGTCCGGCCGATAGCACCCCCATCCAGGGGTCTCATCCTGATTGCTACGAAACGCACTCAAAGTCTCCATTGTTCCTCTCGAACCTCACCCTCTCATCGTCCTCTTCCGCCTCCGCCTCCTCCTCCTCATCTTCCTCATTATCCTCCTCTTCCTCCTCCTCCTCTTCCTCTTCCTCCTCCTCATCCACCTGGTTCCTGGTTCCTGATGGCATGTGAGTTCTCCGAACCTTACCCTCTCCTCCTCGTCATCCGCCGCCTCCTCCTCCTCCGCCTCCTCCTCCTCTTCCTCCTCCCTCCAGCACGGCGCTTGCAGTGCGGCTCAGCACACCCTGGAGTGTTTGGCCTCGGCTGCCCTACCAGGGGAGGTTGTTGGGGCCTGCTGGGGGCGCTTATGAAGGTTGGGGTCCCCAGGGCCCTTTTATTCTGCATTGCGTTCGTCGGGTGTTGCTCGAAGTGCCCCTGGCCCAAGGTGCCCCCAGGATCCCCAAGGAGGCTCCAACGGCCTCCACGGAACCCTTCCCAAGGCCCAGAGGGCCTTAGGGACTCCAAAAGGGAGTGGAAAGCTAGGGGCACCATGGGAAAGGGGCACCTTACCTTGAATTTACAGAGTGCTAGAAAATAGCCCTCCAGACCTCTAGACCCGTCTGGGCTGAAGCCTCGACGAGAATTTAGATGTCGAGGTCCTGGTGTTATTTGTCAGCCCTCCTCGAAGGTCAGGACTGGCACCGCCCCCGAGCTCGAGGGCGGCCCGGGCCTCTTGCCACGGGCAGTCCCTTGTTTGGGGGCCTCCTATTCTCCACGGGTGGGCCCGTTGTGCCAAACGGTCAGCCCGCATAGTAGAGATGAACGATTTCCCAACAGTGGTCGACCTAAACAGTGTTTTGGCGATGTCGTGGGCTGTTTTCGTTTCGAATGTGTTATGCTATGGCGGCGGATTGGAGACAACACGAGGGACAACGAAAATCAGCTTGTCGAAGGGCCCAACCATATGCAGTTGTGGGTACCGTCCTTGTGAGTACTGTGGTCGGTGGATCTTCTCATGGGGCCACGAAGCGCGTGAAGGGTGTGCCGAAATGTGGCGGGACCGCCATGCGGGCGCTGCCACTGGGGCCGTAGGTTGAGCTCCCTATGGGGCCACGAGACGTGTGAGGGGCTCGCGGAAATTGAAGGTGTAACCGCATGCAGGCGCTGCCACTGGAGCCTTCGGTGGAGCCCTCTTTGGGGCCATAAAGCGTTTGAGGGGTGCACCGAAATGGGGGTGGAACCGCATGCGGGCGCTGGCACTGGGGCCTCAGGTGGAGCTCCCCCTAAGGGGCCACGAAACGTGCAAGTGATTTGCCGAAATGGACGGTGGAACCGCATGCGGGCGCAGCCACTGGGGCCTTAGATGGAGCTCCTTATGGGGCCACGGCACGTGTGAGGGGTGTGCCGAAATGGGGTGGAATTGCATGTGGGCGCCGACATTGGGGCTTTAGGTGGAGCTCCCTATGGTGTCACGAAACATGCGAGGGGTGTGCCGAAAGTTAGGGTGGAACCGCATGCGGCCGCTGCCATTGGGGCCTTCGGTTGAGCTCCCGATGGGGCCTCGAAACAGGTGCACCGAAATTGAGGGTGGAACCGCATGCAGGCGTTGCCATTGGAGCTTTAGATGGCGCCCCTTATGGGGCCACGACACGTGTGAGGGGTGTATCGAGATGGGGGGTGGAAATGCATGCGGGCGCCGACATTGGGGCCTTAGATGGAGCTCCTTATGGTGTCACGAAACATGCGAGGGGTGTACCGAAAGCTAGGTAGGAACCGCATGCGGCCGCTGCCATTGGGGCCTTCGGTGGAGCTCCCTATGGGGCCACGAACCGTGTGAGGGGTGCGCCCAAATTGCGGTGAAACCGCATGCGGGCGCTGCCATTAGGGCCTTAGGTGGAGCTCCCCATGGGACCACGAAACGTGTGAGGGGTGTGCCGAAATCGAGCGTGGAACTGCATGCGGGCGCTGCCGCTGGGGCAGTTGGTGGAGCTCCTTATGGGGCCACGACACGTGTGAGGGGTGTGCCGAGTTGGGGGTGGAAGCGCATGCGGGCGTGGCCACTGGGGCCTGCAGTACAGTTCCCTTATGGGGCCACGAAACGTGTGAAGGGTGCACCGAGCTGGGGGGTGGAGCTGCATGGGGCCTTCGGTGGAGTCCCCTATGGGGCCACGAAACGCGTGAAGGGTGTGCCGAAAATGGGGGGGTGGAACCGCATGCAGTCGCTGCCACTGTGGCCTTCGCTGGAGCTCCTTATGGCGCCGCAAAGCGTGTGAGGGGTGTGCCGACATGGAGCTGGGGAGGATGGAGGAGCGGGAGGAGGATGGGAGGAGGAGAGGAGAGAAGAGGAGTACAGGAGACGCTGGGCGCTGTCTCTTCAAAACGAGGACCCAACCAACACAACAGAATGGCTGGGAACAAAGCGAAAATGAGAAGCACGGTGTTGATCGAGCCTTGCTTCCCAAGGTTGCCTTGTTCCGATCCGAGAGGCATTGCTGCAGCTCCTCGTCCGAAGAAGAAGAAGCAGACAACAGAAGCGTACGCTCTCGGAGCTCCGCGCGGAACAGCTGGGTCTGCGCTGGGGTCCCCCGGAGGCGCCCGCGGACCCCCGCCCTTGGCGCGCTCCGCGCGCCAGTGAGGGGGGTCCAGCGCCGATCCAAGAAATCCGCGCGGAGCGCCGAGAGGTATGTAGTGTTCGTTCAGTGTGCTGTTCCTCTCTAGTCAGCCCGCAGAGTAGGGATGAACGACTCTCCAGGAATGCCCTTGCATCCTGCCCCTCTGGTCCATCCTTGACCGTCGTCACGCTGCCGCGCCCCGCTCGCACAGTGTCGGCATGACCTTCCAGGGCCCTTGCATCCTTATCGTGCGTCCTTATCGTACGGGTTGACTGTACTCCCGTTGATCCGCCTCCCCCCTCATGCCAATCTCGGCGGCCAACCCGAGGAGGAGGTGAGAGGGGGCGGGCCTTTTCAGAAGGCTCAGAAGTCCTTCAACCTTCTGAGAAGTTCCCGAAGCCTGTCTCGAAGAGACGGAACACTCTCCAGAATGCTGGAGGGCGTCTGAGAAGCCGCGTCGCCTTCTGAGAAGGCCTCCTCCTTCCTCATTTCCCCCCCTCCTCCTCCCTCCTGCTCCCTCCTCCTCCTCCTCCTCCTCCTCCTCCTCCTCCTCCCCCTCCTCCTCCTCATCCCTCCTCCTCTCTCCCTCCTCCTCCTCCTCCTCCTCCTTCCCCTCCTCCTCCTCCTCCTCCTCCTCCTCCTCCTCCTCCTCCTCCTCCTCCTCCTCCTCCCAGGACAGACAGGTCTTCAACGAGTACCGCGCCAGCGAGCTGAAGCATGGGCGCGTCGCGATGATGGCCTCCGCGGGCGCCCGGGGGGCGACCCGGTGGCCGACCTGAGGAGGAGCACGAGGAGGAGGGGAGGAGCGGGAGGAGAACGACGACGACGACGCCGACGACGACGAGGACGACGAGCAGGAGGAGGAGGAGGAGGAGGAGGAGGAGGAGGAGAAAGATGCAAACGGTTAAGCTCAGACAGGCAAACTGGTGGTCACCCGCACGGGAGGCGAAGACAACCGCGCTCCGCGCCTGGCGGCCTGTGCCCCGAGAGGTCTTGTCCAGAGAGCGGCGCGAGGGCGCGAGGATGGCAGCGCGTCGCGCTGCGTTTCGGCGCGAAGCGCGAAGGTGGCCGGCGAAGCATACCAGAAGGGGGGGGTGGCGCGGGGGAGGCGGCCGTCTCAGAAAGCGGGCGGCTGCTGAGAGGGCGGGGGCCCTCTACGACGAGCGCGACGACAGGTGTTGCGGCTGATCCTAGGCACCCCGCGGCGCCAGCGAGAGACAGCAAATGCAGCGGTGGCAGCAACCAGCTCTTCGAGTGATGCCGACAGCCACGCCACCGCGACGTCGGACGACGATCGCCAGGGCGAAGATATTTGCTTGGAGTCATGGACAGAGTGGATCAAGAAGCCACGCATGAAGTACCACACCTGCTGGTGAGTTTAAATCTTGGCGACTGGGTTACTACCCAACGCCGAAGGAAGAGGAGGTGGGCAGCACAAGCCTCGGCTGATTGCCATAGATGGACCTACAGCGCGTTGCTGCTGCAGCCCACCCTACACGCAAAAGCCCAACAACCAGCCTGCAGACAAGCAAGACCAAAAGAACGATGGGTCGACGATGTACGTCAGCATCTGCAGACACGGTTGGGCCTTGCTGCCGACGCCAATGCCTGGGCCGACTTGGCCAAAACACCAAGTGGCCTGAGCTGGAGCACAGCTCTGCACACACTCAGAACACCTGCGAGCCGTTTGCTTCTTCGTGCTGAAGTCTGTTGCGTGCTCGTGGGCGCTCCAGCCCCGCCCCGCTCGGTCCCCTCGCGTGGACCTTCGTGGGGGCACCGTTGACCGTTCACCCGGGGGCCTTCTCGGAAGCCGCCCGCTCGGAGCCTTTCGAAGGAGCCCCTCCGCCTTCTTGGGAGCCCCCCCGCCTTCTTAGAAAGACCCTGCCTGGTGAGAAGGCCCATGCCTTTGAGAGGGTCTCTAAAAAGGCCCCTGCTTGCTCAGAAGCGCCCCCCCCCCCCCCCGCGCCTCCTTCGAAGGTCCCCCCCACGCTTGCGCGCGCGCCGCCAGGTCAGGCCGCCCGAAGGAGAGGACGGCAGGAATCGACCTGAGGTGTCCAAAGACATACCCAACTAAGTGTCAATGAAAAGCCGACCAGATCTTATGAATCTCTGCGACCGCGCGTATGCACACGTCATCGTCGTCACCAGCAGCAGCGTCATCATCATCGCCAGCGCTATCACGTGCGCCACAATAATCGGACTCTGGATCATCATCAGCATCATCAGCAGCCTTAGTATCACCCTCATCCTCATCATCATCCTCGTTCTCGTCGGCATCACGGACAACATCAGCAGCATCATCACCATCATCATTTCTCGCCCGCAACCGACCGACGCTCCCTTCCTGGCCACGGCACCCCCACCCACGGAACCTCTGTTCTTGCACCCCCCACCGGACAATTTCTTGCACAGAATTGACCAACGCCCCCCTCCTGGCCACGGCACCCCCACCCACGGAACCTCTGCTCTTTGGAACCCCCCACCAGACAGTTTCTCGCCCAAAACCGACCAGCGCCCCCCTCCTGGCCACGGCACCCCCACCCAAGGAACTTCTGTCCTTAGACCCCCCACTGGACAGTTTCTCGCTCCAAACCGACCGACGCACCCGTTCTAGCCACGGCACCCCCACCCACGGAATTTCTGTTCTTGGACCCCCCACCGGACAATGTCTCGCCCGAATTTGACCGACGCATCCCTCCTGGTCACGGCATCCCCACCCACAGAACCTCTGTGTTTGGGGCCCCCCACCGGACAATGTCTCGCCCAAAACTGACCGACGCCCCCCCCCTTCGCCACGGCATCCCCACCCACGGAACCTCTGTTCTTGGGACCCCCCCCGGGACAATTTCTCGCCCACGGCCACGCTCGCCAGGCAGACGCAAAACGCACTCAAAAATCCAGGACACCTGGCTGGGTCAGTGACAAGGGCCACGGTCGCCAGCCGAACAGGACACGCACTGCGAGATACAAAACACCTGGCTGGGTCAGCATCGGTGGCCACGCTCGCCAACCAGCAAGACTGAGAATTTCGAAGCACCTGGCTGGGTCAGCGGCGATGGCCACGCTCGCCAGCCAGAAAGAAGACGCATTCAGCTTCTGAGCATCTAGCTGGGCCAGTAACAATGCCACGCTCGCCAGCCAGACGCGGAACGCACCCAAAATTCCAGGACTAATCAGTGACACAGGCCACGCTCGCCAGCCAAACAAAACACGCACTGCGAGGTGCATAGTACCTGGCTGGGCCAGTGACGGTGGCCACGCTCGCCAGCCAGACAAAACACGCATTACGATCTTCTGGCGACCTGACTGGGTCAATGACGATGGCCACGCTCGCCAGCCAGAACGATAACGCACGAAAATATACAGGGCACCTTCCCGGTTCAGAGTGAATGGCCACGCACGCCAGCCAGGAAAAGGGCACTGGGAGTTTCGGAGCACGGGTCAGCGACGATGGCCACGCTCGCCAGCCAGAAAGAATATGCACTCAGCTTCTGAGCACCTTACTGGGTGAGTGACGATTCCCACGCTCGCCAAGCAGACGCAAAACGCATTCAAAATTCCAGGACACCTAGCTGGGTCAGTGACAAGGGCCACGGTCGCCAGCCGAACAGGACACGCATTGCGAGATACAAAACACTTGGCTGGGTCAGCATCGGTGGCCACGCTCGCCAACCAGCAAGAATACGCACTGAGACTTTCGAAGCACCTGGCTGGGTCAGTGACAATGGCCACGCTCGCCAGCCAGAAAGAATACGCACTCAGCTTCTGAGCACCTAGCTGGGTCAGTGACACATGCCACGCTCGCCAGCCAGACGTGGAACGCACTCAAAATTCCAGGATAATTGGCTGGGCCAGTGACAAAGGCCATGCTCGCCAGCCAAAGCGAACACGCACTGCGAGATGCACTGACGGTGGCCACGCTCGCCAGCCAGACAAAACACGCACTATGAACGTCTGACGACTTGACTGGGTCAGCGACGATGGCCACGTTCGCCAGCCAGAAAGAGCACGCACAAAAAGATACAAAGCGCCCTGCTGGGTCAGTAACGACGGTGACGCTCCCCAGCCAGAAGTGATACCCAGTGAGAGCTTCTGAGCAACTGGCTGGGTCAGTGACGCACCTGACTGAGTCAGTGACGACTGCCGCGCTCGCCGACCAAAAACGATACGCACTCAGAGTTTCAAAACACCTAGCTGGGTCAGTCACGATGGCCACGCTCGCCGGCCAAACAGGGCACGCCACAAACCGGAGAAGCGCATAAGACGAAGAAACCAAACCGCAAGCACAAACACATCGGTCCGACGCAAAGAAGAAGACTCCACCAGCACGACCAAAAAGACAACATACGCCAAGCACACTCCAAACGGCACGCACCCCCACCAAACAAACCCTCCCAAGGCATGCACTGCGAGCACCCGCACAGTGACGCAGGGAAAGCTCCAACCAACACCAGAGAACGGCCGAGCGACCCGCGCGCAGCCGCCCACACGCAACACCACGCTGCAAGTCAAGCGATACCCGCCAGACAGCTTGCAAGTTTAGGGGGCGGCGGCAGAGGCGGCAGCCTTTAGACACTCTCCTTCGACGAATGCATCGCGGGCCACACGCGCGCGCTCCCGCACGCGCATGCCGGAATCACGAAAACAGTGTGCTCTCTCACCGTATCGAGACCGGGCTGTTCAACAGCTATCGGTTGCAGCCTCGCCGTCAACAAGAGTTGCAATGTTTCTGCGCGCATATGCCGAACACATTCGACGATAATCGCGCGCCCGCCAACTTAGTGAAACAACACAATGCGAGCCACACGCTCGCATCTCCGCGCGCGCACCTCGGAACTCTCCCTAGACCAGTGGATTTCGAAACAGTTCAACACCTATGTGTTCGAAACATATGAACCTCAACCGTCGTCAAAAACAATTCAACATGTTTGAACTTCTTCGCGCATGTTTCCTCATCATCCTCACCAGCACCATCGTCCGCAACATCGCCAGAGTCATGATTTCCACCGTAACTACCATCATCTTCATCACCACACCATCACCATCGTCTTCGACATCGTAGTCATCGTCGTCGTCGTCGTCATCATCATCATCATCATCATCATCATCATCATCATCATCATCATCATCATCATCATCGTGGTCATCGTCGTCGTCTTTGTCGTCGCCCTCATCACCAGCGCCACTCACCATCGCCATCAGCGCCCGCCCGGGTCATGAATCTGCATGCAACGGTTCCTCGTGTCATTAGGCCAGTTGAATGTTGCCAACAGGGTGCGGGCGGGTAGGTAGAATATGTGTTAGAGCATGGGAGAACACGCTTGGAATGTTGCCAGAATAGATTGCACCCTAAAGCTGCACCCCTAAGATTGGATCCCATAAATTGCACCCCCTAAGGTTTGGATCCCATAGCTTACATCTCCAGGGATTGTACCCCAAAGTTCGTGCCCCATTGACTGCCCAGAGATTGCACCCAATAGACTGCACTGCACGGGCTGCACCCCAGAGTGTGCCCCCCCGAGATTGCGCGCCATAGATTTCACCCCATGGAACCGCGTCCCATAAACTGCACGGGCTCGCCGTTTAGGGTCCACGCATCAGTCATCGCTTAAGTCTTGCGAAGATAGCGAAGATATACCAGCGATGGTTGTGGAAATGGCTGGGGAGCAGGAGGAAAGCCAGAGGAGCAGGAGAGTGGAGGAGGAGCAAGAGGAGGATGAGAGTGGAGGATGTCCTCTTCGTCCTCCTCCTCCTCCTGGAAGAGGTGGCGAACCTGTATGAGATAAACAGGCCCTGCTTGAGGCAGCGAGATCCGGTGGCGGGGCGGCGGAGGCAGCAGAACAGAGCTGAGCGGAGGAGACCTGCGTGCGAGTGAGCGTGCAGGCGCGGCGCACGGCGGGACGGCCTCAGCGTCTCGCACCTCATCCCTTCTCATCGCTCGTTCCCCCATTACCTCTTCTCTCTCCCTCTCCTCCTCACTCTCCATCATCATCCTGGCCCTTCCTCCCATTCATCCTACTGCTCTCTTCTCCTCCTCCTCCTCCTCCTCCTCCTCCTCCCTCCCTCCCTCCCTCCCTCCCTCCCTCCCTCCCTCCCTCCATCCCTCCTCCCTCCTCCCTCCTCCCTCCTCCTCCTCCTCCTCCTTCTCCTCCTCCTCCACTTCTCACCTCCATCATATACTCTTTCTCTCCCTCTCTCTTTCTCCCTCCTCCTCCTCCTCCTCCTCCTGCTCCCCCCCCTTCCTTGGATTCGTCTTGGGACCAGGGGCGCTCCTCATGAACTCATGGCACCCGGCAGCCACGAAATACATGCAACGCGTGTCAGTCTCCAAGACTGTCTCGGTCCCAACGGCCGAGTTGGTCAAGCTGCATAACAGTTCCGCGGTGTCTGTCCTGCTTTACCTGGCCCAGTTGCTGCCCGTACCGAAAGATTTCATCAAGGACGAGTTGGAAGCGTTTCACCGCATCTTGAAGGCCCCGCTGAAGTCATTCGCAATGGCGGACGTGTTCAGCAGCCTCCGCACCTGGCCGCCCGAATCAGCGCTAGCCGCGCTGCTGCCTGCTGCTTGGGCTGCCGCGTGGCGCGCAGCCAATGTCCGCTTTCGGGGTGGAGGGGCTTCGCGGACCCCTGGCTTGAACGGGCGTGGGACGCCGTCCCAGCCCGTGTCGTCATCTCAGGCAGCTGGACTGCGCCGCACTGGGCCCAGACCCAGTCCATCCTGCAGTATCTCAACGCATTGGACACCGCCACGATCAACGCGTCCAGCGGGCGCCTGCAGCGACACCAGAGGGCTGCCCTGGGTGGCCAACTCCGCGGCGCGACACGAGCTCGGCTCAGCAGCAGCCTCTCGGCACAAACCCCGCCTGAAGCGAACCCACGCTGCTGCTGCCGCCCAGACGCTTTTCCCGGGAGGCTTCCACACCACCATCCGCAGCCGCTTCCGCGCTTGGTGGCCGCCGGACAAGGCGGTTCCACCTGACATCCGCCAGAAGTGGCTTCGCCTCTCAAAGCCCAGCTCGCGGTCGCTGCCCCGGGCACGTGCTTCGCGACGCTGCGCACGCTCGCCCGCGCTTGGCCCACATGTTACCGAATGCATGTGGGATACAGTGGAAGCCCATGCCAAGAAACACCCTGCTTGCCTCCAGGGTGCCCCTGGTTTCTTGGTTTTAGATGGTTTCGCTATGGAAAGCATGACGTCCCCGCACCAGAAACCAATGGACGTCCTGGGGTCTCAGGGTTGGGTTTCTTGAGGCAGGTTTCTTGCGGTCGAGCCCCTACTGTATAGTATCCCGCCTTGCGTGCCGTTGAGCATCGCCTCAGCCTGGGCACGGCGGAGAACTACGAGGCGGACCTACGGGGCGAGAGAACGGCCTGCCCCGACTGGCGGCACGGCTGGCAACGTTGCGCCACGCGTACGACCTGCTCCGCCACCGGCCCGGCACGAGCCAGCCGCCTCCCGAGGGGGCCTAAGCCTTGGCCCGCGTCGCGGCCCAACGCGTCCAGGTCCCGCCCGTCCCCAGGCGGACCCGGCGCGCGCTGCCTGGCACTGCCGGGCCGCGGCCTCGGCGAGTGCCCACCGCACTTCTGCTTCCAGCAGCAGGACTGGGCGGAAGCCGTACATCCAGACTTGCGTCGGCGGCCCCTCGGCCAGCCTCAGGTGTGACGGGCGGCTCGCGCCGGGGCCCGCCTGGGCGCGCCTCTCAGTGGCGGCCTCCTCCAGACCGTCCCAGGCATTACCTCCCCTGCAACTGTGGATGATGTTTCTGCCCCGCCGGCAGCCCCGCGCGGGTAGGCGTGCGAAGCGCACCGTGCCACGGGCGCTCCTCCTCCCCCCCCTTCCTCTCCCTTGTCCTCCCCTCCGTCCCCCTCTTTTGAGCGCCCGGGGTCCGAAGCGCCCACTGCCAGGATGTCTGGGGGCGGCCATCGTCGGCCCGTGTCAGGGACCTCCCCACCCCTGCAGGAAGAGAGGCCTCGGGTAAGATTCAGCGCTGGGAGGTCCCGTCCAAGAGCGGTCAGGCTTGTTGGCCTGATGGGACCCCCGATTTCCCTCGGCAAAGAAGGCGCGGCCCAAGCCGCTAGGGATACGGTCGGACCGAGGTATAAGATCGAGGTCGGTTCGGGGAGGGTACTCTAAATTTCTGCGTGTTTGTTGGATGGTGTTGTGCAAGCTGGGGGGGACCCCTGGATGTTCTGTGTGTTTTGGCCGACGAGGGTCTCATGTTCTTGAAGGATGTTCGTCTGTCCTAAGTTCGACTCTAGTTTCTCTGTCTCTGTCACAGCGCCAGCTGCACATCGCCGCAGGGCCTCCCGAGGCCCAGGAGCCTCGATCCTCACCCCTCCCCCGCTCCTCTTAGGACGTTCCGACCTACTCCAGCCCCGATCGCCAGATAGAATTTCGAGCAACAGGAGAGTACCCAAATTGGAGGGATGTCACGTGTCGGGCCCTGGGAGGCGATGCTCATTCGACACATCGCTAGCGTGCCGGGGAGGCACTGTTTCGACACTTGTCTGGGTGTTCAGAATCATTTCTGGGATGTGGTCCTCGAGCAAGATGCGAACGACATATCCCTCCTCCCCCATCTGCAGCGCAGGGTCAGGAGAGACAGCAGGGGTGGGGGTCCAGGGGTCGGGGGGCAATGGCGGGCGCGCCGCGCCGCGGCGAGGGGGCAGGGGCGGGCGAGAGGGAGGGGAGAGCAAGCGCTTTCGCCGAGGCGCCGTGGCCCAGCACTACGTCCGCTTCCCCGGCTTCGAGAAGACCAACTTCGGACAGGGGGGGGCAAGGAGCAGGAGGAGCCGGAGGGAAGCTCGGAGCCGAGGGAGGGGGTTGAGGGAGAAGGAGGAGGAGGAGGAGGAGGAGGAGGAGGAGGATGTGGGGCAGGCAGAACTGGAGGGAGGAGGGGGGAGGGGAAGGGCAAGGGGAAGGGCACGGGGAATTGGAAGGGGAAGGGGAAGGAGGAAGGAGGAAAAGGATACGATGAGAAGGGGAAGGGGAGGAGGAGGAGGAGGAGGAGGAGGAGGAGGAGGAGGAGGAGGAGGAGGAAGCGGAGGAGAACGAGGAGGAGGAGGAGAAGGAGGAGGAGAAGGAGGAGGAGAAGAAGGAGGAGCGTAAGGAGGAGCGTATGGCAGGATGTTTCCTTCAAGCGTGCAAGATACGACGTTCATATAACGACCTGCCTTCGGAGAAAGAAGCTTGAAGACTATATCCATCGCACCAAGGCCACCAATTGATAGTCCGCAAACATGTTCCGTTGTTCCCCTCCTTTTTTTCCGTTAGGTTAGTTTGTCCTTCTCAATTAGTTAAGTGTTGACGCTTCGCGAATCCCCACCAGCCCATCCAGAAACGATGCCCAGAGGAATTGCCTCGATCAGAGAAGTGGGCAGCACACAGAGGAAGCCATTATGAGACATCTTGGGATATCTGGAGCCATCTTGGAGGTCATCTTGGGGTCTCCCAGGCGCTCTTGGAGTCACCTTAATCAGTGCCCCCCAAGAGGCCAACATGTGGCTAAAAACCTCGTAACATCAATGATTTGGCATTCTCGCCGAGGCCTCTTGGAGCATATGGGGTGCCTCTGGGGGGTCTCTTGGGGCCTCTTGGGGGTCTCTTGGGAGCCTCTTGGGGGCATCCTGGGGGCCTCTTGGAGCTTCCTGGCCACCTCTTGGGGCCCTCTTGGGGCACCCTTGGGAGCCTTGGGGGCCATCTTTGGGCCATCTTGGGTGAGATCGATCACAGGAGGGGGGTGCCCAATTAGCGTTCCCCCCTCAGGAGGCCAAAATGGGGCCAAAACCCAGGTAAAACCAATGATTTGGCTTCCTCGCCGAGGCCATTTTGGCCGCTCCGACACCTCGCAAAACCTTTTGCCCAGGTCCATGGGGAGGGGGTAGGGGGAGGGGTAAACCCCTCCCCGAAGGGGAAGAAGGAGGGGTGGAAGAGAAAACGCTCTAAACCACAGACGCCCAGAGGGCTGGTGGGATTATTGTATTCCGTCTTCGTCTCCCTCCCGTTACTCGTTCGTTTTCATATTGTCGTCACCCGTCTTCATGTTCCTCATGCTGCGTCCTCACGTACCCTCTTAATGTTCCTCCTCCTTTAGGTCATGTCTTCTCCTTCGTTATCCTGACATGTTTTCACCACTTCCCCATCTTGTTCTCAGGATGAGCACAGGAGGGGGAGGTGGAGAGGGAGGTGGAAGAAGAGAACTGGAGGCGGAGGAGCAGGAGGAGGCGGAAGAGGAAGAAGTGAAGGAGACAGCGTGCCCAGCCGCAATAATATTTCTTCAATTTGCGTAAGCACAGGGTCTGCACAAGTTGCTTGGCATCGGCAACTCGTTTTATAGCCGCGTCAGCACCGCGACCGTGTTGCAGATTCGCGGGGCTTGCGAACGCCATCCGAGCTCAGCACCACGCTCGCATACAGGCAAGTGCCCATGTCTGTTGGGCCAAACAGCGCATATTCCTGATGACAGTTCCGCTCGGAGTTGTGTGTCCCGACCTGGTTACTTGACCCTCCCAGCGAGAGACGGCCCCCGAAAGAGCGGGAAGGCCCCGTAACACGTGGAAGCGCAGAGCCCACGAGACGGCAAAATGCATTGTCTGGGGGGTCTTCACGTTTTGGACAGAGCGCGGCAGGGATCCACCACTCACGTGGCAGTCAGTTGCCTGGCGCGTGTTTGTTTCGTGTTCGTCTCCCTCTGTCGCTGTGCCGCACCATGAATAAAAGGAGTTCTCAGCTTGTTTACCACTTTCGGCTTCTGGGGAGTCTCCCAGGTCCGGTGACCGTCAAGGAACGGCTCGGGCTGATGAACCACGTGTTTTCGGGAAGGCCCCAGAGTTCAAGACCCGTTCCCCTCATAGACAATGACCTTTCGGGCCAATGCCGCATCCCCATCTTGCTTGCCCATCTCGTCGCCCCGCTTCTGACAAGTGCGCTCCCAAGCCTGTCTCAAAGCGCTCCCGTTGCGACAGCGGCTGCGCTCACGCAGCGTCCTTGCCCGTGCACCGTTGCTGGCACGGCGTCTCTCTCTCTCTCTCTCTCTCTCTCTCTCTCTATATATATATATAGCTTTATCTCTCTCTCTCTCTTTCCCTCATTCTTTCCCTCCCTCCTCCTCGTCCTCTTCCTCGTTCGTATCTCCCCGTATCGTCCTCCTCCTCATCAGCACCAGCATCGGCATCATGCTCGTCTGCTTCCTCGCTCACGTTGAGATGAAACTCAATGCGCTGCCCCACCCATCGGGTGCAAGCAGAGGAGGAATGCACATCCCGGGCGGTGTGCGGAGGTGGGGTGCGGTTGGGAAGAAAGAGGTGGAGGGCAGGGAAGCAGTGGGGGAGAAGGAGGAGGAAGAGGAGAACAAGAAGGGAAGGAGGACGAGGATGAGAAAGATGAGGAGAGGGGAATCGACGAGAAAAAAAAGATGTGGAGGAGAGAGGAGGAAGAGGAGGAGGAGGAGGAGGAAAAGGAGGAGGAGGAGGAGCGGCACGAGGAGGAGGGAGAGGAGAGAGGAAAAAGGAGAACGACAAGCTAGGTGCGCTCGCGTCGTATCTGACATTCTACACCTCCCACCCATACTTTCACATTTCGCTGCATTGTCTCCCAAGAAGACCCCATCGTGTTTTGCGCAATCGGAAAGGGGGAGTTGAGCAGGAGGACAAGGAGGAGGATGAGAAAGGAAGAGGAGGACGAGGACGAACAGCAGCAGCGGGGACTGGAGTGAAAGAAGCGGGAGGAGCATGAGGACCAGGGGAAGGCGGAGGAGGGGAAAGGAGGGGGGCGACAACGATCAAGAAGGATTCGGATGCAGAAATGTGAACTGCGCTGGGGTGAGAGCGCCATACCGAACGACGGGAGCAAAGCGCCCACGTTGCGGCAGGAGCACCTACTTGAAACACCGAAAGCAAGTGGACAATAAGAAACTCCAGAAAAGTCATCCGGTGTGGGATAAACAATAGCGCAGAGAGGGCGGGACATCTGCGTGACAGAGTCAGGGGAGAGAGGAGAGAGTGGCACCCACAATGTCGAACTGTGAAGGGGGAGGAGGAAAGGGAAGAGGAGGAGGAGGAGGAGGAGGAGGAAAGGAGGAGGCGAAGCAGGGAAGAGGACAGGAGGGGCAGGGCATGCTAAGGGCCGGCGGAGCGGGAGGCGCCTCATCAGTCGGAGAGCTGGGGCGGTATGGATGGCGGAGGCCGGCGGCCACGGCGGGCATCGGTGTCGTTTCACCGATCCCAGTCCACGTCCCGAACCGCACCATCGCACCACCCCAGCTGGGGATGTACCCCACGAAACCCGAAGGGCACAGCCCACACAGTCAAGACGCTGACACAAGGAGCAGCTTGGGGTCGGAGGGGGCTCGATGTTCCTTCGGTTCCTCCAGGGCTGTTCCTCCTGCCCTCCTGCGGCACGGAGGCGCTTACAGGGCCAAGAAGCGGCTCCGTTCCTTGTTTAGTGTTCCTTCTTTCAGCGGCCCGACTGTACCCCCATCCAGGGGGTTGAATCGGCCTGTGGGGTCAAGGCCGCACCCGTGGGGGTAAGGATCGGCTAAGAGAACAGCTCAGGGAGGGAAGGCGAGCCCCTGCCGGCCGGCGTGGCCGCCGTGTTCGACACGCCAGGCCGGATGCCGCCTGCTCCTCGCCTGGAGTCGGGCGGGTCGTGAGGGGACGCTGCGGTCCTGGTGTGGCAACTTGTTCACAGCGGGCGCTTTTGCTTGGTGCAAGGCCTCGGGGCCCTCACAGATCGATCTGGCTCGAAAAATGAGGCAGAAGGCCGGGGTCGGGGCTCCGGTCGTGATTGGTCGGGATATGTTTCATTTGTTTTCCAATATCAGCAGATCTGAGGGGAATTGGTCGTGTAGGCTTTTCGCAGCTTTCGGCTCGTCGGCGTCAGAAAACGATTGGGGATAGGGAAGTTGACCTGGGGGGGGGAGCCCCGAAGTCCAGGGCCTGTTTCCTTCAGGACCTGTCACCTTTTTGTTTTTCCTCCTGTTCGTCCGCGTCCCCCTTTCCCCCAGTGCTATTTTGGGGAGCTGTCGTCGTTTCTGCCAGGACTATAAGATCCTCCATGTTTGATCCGCTTTCCTCCGCCATCGTGCAGCTACGTTGATCTGACCGACAAGCAACGCTTGCACGGGTTCAAGAGCGCGCTAATCGGTCAGGGTAAGAGTGGTTTTCCGGTGGGGGGCGCAACCCCCCGTTCTCTAGGGTTCGTTTGAAGGGGGCAGGGAGGAGGGCCAAAGGGGCGAGGGCGAGTGAGAGGAGGGGAGGCACGGCCGACCATGACCACCCTCCCACTTCCTCTCTGCACCACCACAACCACAAGCATGGCCAACATCGTCATCGTCGCCATCATCCCAGAGGAGCAGGAGGATAGAGAATGATACGTTCCAAAACTTCAAGGGTTCCCCAGATCTCCTAATGTTCCACACGGGCTACAGAAACGTGGGCCGCTGGATATTCTGGAGCTCCTGGAACGCATCCTGAGACAATCGCATCGCATCATGACCTAATCGTCATCATCGTCGTCGTCGTCATCATCATCATCAGCATCATCATCATCATCACCACCATCATCCACAGTCAGTTCGACTCAAGCTGTGCAGGCTGCGGCCGCGGTGGTTGCTGATGTCCATGTGGTTGCTGTGGGAACCCATCGATAGCGCCGTGACGGCGACGGTGCAGAGACCTTGCTCAAAGCACACCGCGGTCGTGGGCACCCTCCTGCGGGACGTGGCCGATTGGCGCGGCGGCGAGGGGATGCTCGCGGCAGGCGGTGGCGGCAGCCGCTTCCGTTGCCGCTCGCGCAGCGGCGGGCAGTGCTGACCGAGGTCCCGCGGCGCGGACGAGCAGGAGGAGGTCGAGAATACCTTGCGCTTCACCTCCTCCAACCCCCTTACTTACCAGGTGGACGCATACTCTTTGCTTCAGCGAGCCTCTGCACTTTGCTGTGTCTCACTTTCTGTGCCGTTCTTTCTTGCTGCGCCCATCTGGTTTAATGTGTAGGTCGCTGCGCCTAAGGCGGTTTTACCCGATTCATTTTCGCACGAATGTTGCGAGCTTAGCGCTTGAGGTCCGCTCAGCGTCAAAAAAGGCCTTGCGCCTCAGAGTCACGGGGCCAGCCACGTCGCTGCCGGGTCCGTGAGGCGCGCGTCCCAGCAGGCAGAATCACGACGCCTTGCGGATCGTCGGAGGGGCGCGTCGGTTGTATTGGGGGAGGCCTCCTCCTCCTTCACCTCCTCCTCTTTTCCTCCCTGCGCGACAGCCTCTCCTCCAGAGCCACTGTGGAGACGCAGGTCGCTACCGCGTAGCCCGTCGCAGCTTCGACGCGACGAGCCTCCTTGTCGCTGCGGGACGCAAGTGTCGCATTGGGAGAGGTGCCACTTGCGGTGGCTGAGGCCCTGGCAGGCGCCCAGGCGCTCGCAGCCCAGCGGGCGATGCAGCCGTGGGACCCCAGGCGGCTAAATTCTAGGCCTCCCAGATTGGGTCTGAGTAGATGGGGTCGGAGGATCGCGCCGCATCGCAGATGCATTGACGATGCGGGTCCATGTGGAGACAGTATTTCCCCACGCCGACGTCGCCGATGCATCGACGATGCATCGGCGATGCGGCGCGATCCTTCGACCCCACTTACTCGGACCCCATGTGGGAGGCCTCCATAAATGCCAGCAGCACGGCGGGGACCAGCAGCACGCCGTCGAGCAGCACGCCGTCGCGGAGTTCAACAGGACGACGCGAAGGACGACAAGCACGTCGCGGAGAGAGGCAGCGAGGACCAGCAGCACGCCGTCGAGAAACACGCCGTCGCGGGGCCTTCGACGGATGACGCGGCGGCCAGTGAGTCCGCACGCCTGACGGAGGCCGAGCGCGATGCCGCGTGCGCCGACATCAGCCCCACCGACGACGGGGTAGCTCGAGCAGGGGGGCGCCGCGGCGCAAGAGGCCCGGCGAGGCTGCCCGCACGCCACGCCGCGCCCGCCCTCGAGCGCCCGCAGCGCGGAAGAGCTGGCGGCGTGGCCAGGGCGGCGCTGCCCACCACGGCGGCTCGACTTCGCGGAGCGGGCGCAGCGCCGGGCCTGCACTCGGGCGCGGGGCGGGCGGCGCGCTAAACGAGGCAGGCACAGACCAACACTCACTCCGGGCCGGAAGGCTGGGGGTTCCTGGTGTCTCCAGCGAAAGCCAGAGACGCGGGGACCAAAACAGCGTCTTGGGGGTTTTGACGGCAGCACCCCATTACAGCTGGCACGGGCGTCACGAACAACCCTGGCTCCGGAAGGGCACCCTTTTGTTCTTCATGCTTGAGCGTTCCGCCTCGGAGCATGGCTCGTGTCGGGGATGTCTCCACGGGGCCTTCATGATTATGGGCGACTGGGCTCACGTTCTTGCCCTGCCTTCTGGTGGCCGCGTTTCGACTGTACCGCCGGCCCCGGGCCGCGGCAGTGAACGCGGGGCAGACGAGGCGTTCCAGCGCCGAGCCCCCCCGCGCGGAGGCAGCGCAGGCGCTCGGCACGGAGCAAGGCGGGACACAGCGCAGCCCGCGGCTGCAGCCGTCGAGCCATCACGACGGGCAGCAGCAGCGCGGTCCTCTGCAGCAGCCAGCGGCGGAGCGGCGCGGCGAGCACCAGCAGCGGCACGGACGGCGACGAGGAGTTCGGCGCTGCTGGCGCCCAGGGCGAGAGGGATGACGTCGAGGAGCGCCGTCTGAGGGAAGAGAGCAGGTCGCTCCGCGCGCGGGTTGCCGCTGAGAGGCGGCCCGAGCTGGTGCAAAAGTTGCGAGCAGCGGTGGCGCGCCGTGGGTAGCCCGCATCCGCCTGATCCGGAGCGGGCAGGCGAGTTCGAGAGTCATCCGCAGCTTCTGCCATGTAACTTCCTGACCGAGGCGATCTGCGCGGGCTTGTGGTCCACTCTAGGTAGGTTTTCCGCGCGGCGGCGGAGCAGGCACACTACATTCGGGACGATGGTGTGCGCATTGTTCTGCGCAGTCAGTTTTGATTGCGCAGCTTGCCGTTCTTCGACGTTGCGCGGCCATCCCGGTCGGCCCGCGCGTGCCCGAAGGCGACGCCCGCAGATGTACCATTAAGTCGGGCCTGTCCCTCTATAGGGGGGATCTTCAAAAATAGTCAAAAAATATCCCAGTGCGACCCTACCTAGGAGTTGGAACCCCTAGGAAAGCAGCATTAGTAGTAACAGTAACGCTAAGCTAAAGCTAAGCTAAAGCTAAGCCACAGCTAAGCTAAAGCTAAGCTAAAGCTCAGCTAAAGCTGAGCAACAGCTAAGCCAAAGCTAAGCTACAGCTAAGCTACAGCTAAGCTAAAGCTAAGCTAAAGCTAATCTAAAGCTAAGCTAAAGCTAAGCTAAAGCTAAGCTAAAGCTAAGCTAAACGCTAAGCGAAAAGCTAAGCGAAACGCTAAGCGAGACGCTAAGCTAAAGCTAAGCTACAGCTAAGCTAAAGCTAAGCTAAAGCTAAAGCTAAAGCTAAAGCTCCCAGGGGACTGGGGGGAACCGCTCCCAGGGGACTGGGGGGAACCGCCCGGGGCGTGTTGCACTGCCCGGCCCCTTTAAGCTAAGAGAGTAAGAACCCTTCTAGGCAGAGCCTAGGTAGGGAAATAGTCTGGGGACAATTGTTTGACCATCTTTGAATATTTTAGGGCATTTTTTGACTATGTTTTATTTTTCGTCCAAAATACCCCTGTAGGGGGACAGGCCCGACTTAAATGTACCAGAGATTGGGCATTTGCGACAACCAGCAGCTCCTTTGTTCAACGGCCGCCGCTTTCAGCATGCTACCCCACAGGGCGCACGACGAGGTGCCGGCACATAGCCTGCGCTCTGCCACACTCGTTCGGCATCGGAGCTAGGCAGCACGGCTGCTGAACGGTGACCGCCCACCCCCCCCCATAGCCCCGAAAAACGCAGTGCAGCGCGGAGCAGTGGCAACAGGCCATGTCTCTTCAGTTGGCGGAATCACGGTGCCCCCGCTGCAGGGGGGTGCATTGTTGAAGCCAACACCCGATTGCCCTCTAGCTGGCTAGTGGTGGCAGATTGCGTCGGTCCGTAAGGGCGGAGGTCTTGGATTCGTGTTGGAGCGGGCGCAGGGTTGGTTGGTGCAGCCGCGGGGCGGTCTCCTGGTGGGTTCGTAGTTTCGGCTTCTTATTTGCCAGGTGTGGCCCGCCATCATCATAACATCAGAATCACCGCTATCACAATCAGCATCGTCATTATCATCCTCGTCGCTGCCGTCATCACCATCGCGGAGGGATGGATGTGATGAGGGTAGACGACAGGGCATCGTGTCTGCCGCGCTTTTTTTCGCGGGACTGGAAACGCTCAGATAGTTCAATCGTTGCGCGTTCGCGCGTTAGCAGGAGGGGACGTAGCTGATACTCTGCTCGGGTTGGTTTGAAGAGGCGGCGTGTTCACAAAAAGATTGGACGCAGCAGGCCTGTAACAAAACACGTCC
>CAUYUJ010017362.1:38786-43786 GCA_963575745.1 Prorocentrum cordatum | reverse complement strand
CGGGTCGGGGCTTTTTACAGCGGTGAGGGGGCCATCGCCCTTGCTGCGAATCAACGCAGCATTCGCATGGCCATCACGATTCCCAAGGCCCATCACCGATACCTTCGGAGGTTGTCTCTAGATTACTTATACACCGCATTGATCATTCAAATGTGCGGGGGGGGGGCCGGGGAGGCCACGCGACACGGCTATCCATCATGTGAAGTCCCTCTGGGGCGCTGCTGAGGCCCGCAAAGTGTCTTGCGGGCCCCTGCTTGCGGATCACACGGTTGTCTTCTACTCTACCATGCGGCAACTAGTGCATGACCCCCCCGGCGAAGAAGACCCTTTGGAAGAGGCTCTGGAAAAGCTCGAGACCCCCCCCCCGGCAGACTGGCCCCGCGATGGAGAGACACGCAGAGAGGCCCCATCTTCTCGCGCTGCTTCGGGGGGCCCAGAGGGGGGCCGTTTGGGCCGCGCAGGGGGCCGAGGACTATGCGATTCCACGAACCGGCCGCCGCCCAGGGACTGCCACGGCCACCGATCTCTTCAACATTGCTTTCGCGAGCGCACAGAGAGGGATTGAAGGGGACATGGAAGCGAAAGGCATGAAATGAAAACCTGAGGTCCAGGGCCCCAGTTTCTTTCACCCTGTTCGGGATGGTGGTGCCATTTCTCCCGCCCCCTTCGTAAATTATCTGACGCACTGGAATCGACGCTGGGTCAACTGATTGATATTGTCTCCACCGGGCGCGCCCTTCATGGGCCCCAGCTGAACGCGGGCACAAGTAAGTTTCTGTTGCGTTTCAGCGGCACTACGCCCCCGCCCCAGGGCCTTCAGCGCATTCTGTTCAATTCCGACAATCCCAGCATCGCCCCCCCCCCCCCCCCCCCCCCATTCACAACATCGAAGTCGAAGTGGTCAGAGCTCAAAAATGTGCAGGATGATTACTGACACAGGCAACGAGGGACTGGAGGCCACGGCCAGGCGCGTCGCCGCGCGAGCTGCTGCACAGCCCGCCAGGGCAACGGTTGCACCGAGACAGGCCCTAAGTCTGGACGCGAGATTATTGCGTGCTGAGGCATTTTGGGTCCAGATGCTTTCTCTATGCCGCGGCCATTTGAAAACCACGCCGCGGGCCCGCATCCCAGAAGTTCCGAGCCACCCATGAGTCCATGTAAAGATGTGCTTTAGAGCTACCATCGGCGAACTCGATTGAGGTTCCCTTCTCTTATGTGCAGATCGTCGCCAGGGCTGGGCACCTCCAACGGGATGTCGTTGTTCACGATTTACGGTTGCGTTTCTTTGTCCGGCTCTATCACGGCGCGCCAAGACACATCTTCTTTGGCATGGGCGTTTCTTTGAGATCCCCCCAGAGTTTGACGACCTCTCTGGCAAAACCCTTTCGAGTGGTTCACTAGCTTCACCGATCCCAAAGACATTCCAGGAGAAGGAGGGGCAGCTGACCAGGTCGAGGCCACGTTGCTATGTCTCACTAGATTCACAGCCCCAATCAAGAGTGGTCTTCTGCGTGCACGACAATGGTGACATGATCGACACAGACTCCTGACATGGACAGGCACGATGCGCAGCCGCACCATTGGCACACCGTTGGAGGAGCCAGTGGAGGCAACGACCCCAGCGTTCATGTGCGACTAGTGCGGGGCCACACGACTTACAACTCGCGCGTTGCGCGCTCACCGCACAAAGTACCACCCCGTCTCACAAGCCCCAGCTGCACTTGCTACGGGAACCACGCGTCAAATATGTTGTTTTGACTTCCGGACGAATGGCAGATTGTACAAGCATACTGCCAGGGCCAAACCTTGCGTTCGGGGCGCGGTTGCCCCTGGGGCCGCCCCCGCGCCAGATGGAATTCTCGAAGCCCGCGCGACCCGCAGGGGTGAGCAGCGTGACAACAGGGCCAAGGGACTCAATGAGAACTTCGCCTACATGCCCCCTCGTCGCACGCGCGGCCCCCTGGGGGGCCGAGGATTCATTAGATGGCGGAGTTGCGCATGGGCCCTCCCCCCCTTCCCCCCCCCCCCAACGCCACCGCCACCACCACCGCCACCACCACCACCACCACCACCACCGCCACCGCCACCGCCACCGCCACCCCACCCACACCCACACCCACCCCACCCCTTTCGTGCCCATTCAGCCGCCCCCCCCCCCCCCCCCCGCGCTCATCGCCATCTCCTTCATCTTCACTCGGGGCAGCGCTGCATAGGATTTCCAGGATTGGTTTGAGAAGTTGGCTAGACTCGCGCCAGTGCCTGTCATTGTTCTCTCGCTAGATGTTGGGAGCTCCTGCCAGTGTGGGGACATTAGTAAAACGGGAACCATTCGACACTGGATCAAACTTCTCTCGGAAGGATGGGTTGCCCGAGTTCTTGCTGGCCCCCCCAGTCGGACCTGGTTCGCGCCCCCCCCCCCCGCCCCCCCAGGATCGGCGCGCCCCCAGGCCCGCTTGTGCCCTCTTCGAGACCCCCAAGGAGCCAGCAGGAGATCGGGCGGTTCAAACACCGTTCGCGAAAGGGGCAAGAGAGCGCTGACTGCGGCAACGCCCATCTCCGCACGACGGCTCAGTTGTCGATTGCTGCTTGGCGCGCGGGGCCCCCCGCGATCATGGAGCACCCAGCCGACAAGCAGCACCCAGGGCAAGAACCCTCAGCTCGGCACACTCCCATTCCCCGAAAGTTGGCGAGGGTCACAGGAACCCACCTTTTCACGATCGATGTGCGCGCGTGTTTGGTCACCGTGCTCGGAAACCTACTGGACTCCTCGGGGTAAATGTTCCTGCCTTGCCTACGCTGATCCGAAATCACCCCGAGGGAGGAAGACGCCCGCACATGCTTCATCCTCCCGCGTTCAGAGGCAGAGGAGATGAGGAAGAGATGGGGACCGCCCGTGCCAAGACATATCCCGCCCGATTATGCCGTTTGTTGGCATTGTCCATGTTTGATGTTGTTTCTAGTCGGTTCTAGGGGCCCAGAGGCCCACCGACCGACAATCCTGATGAAGTTGCGTCGTTGCATGTTCCCCTGGGTCATTATCACCAGTTCCAAACGGACCGAGACCCAGCAAGAGGGACACCCACACTCCCCTCCGACGCTGGTGTGCGCGGCACCGTATCTCTCGCAGTAGAAGGCGGATTGGCTCCCCACTTACACTTGCATTGTCTCCAGTCAGGAGCGCCTATTTGTTCCAACTATTTTTCTCATGGGCTGGTGTACGATGCACCGCGGGGGGGGGGGTCCGCAATTTGGTGCGGTACCCCAAAGAAGTCCGCCCACTTTGCCTGGCTGTCTCAGGCGAGGTCAGGTGCCACCAAAGTGTTGCGACACCGACTCCCACGCCCACAGGATTGGGCGCCTGAATATGGGGATTGGGACTGGGCTCTGTAATTTTCACGGGGGGAGGGGGATTTGGCGAGCACTTGAACCTGTTTCACTACGAGGCCTGCGCGCTGCCGCGACCGCTGCCTCCGCTGCTCTCTCTTTTTCCTGCTGCCGCTCTCGTCTCACATGCGATTGGGGTTCAGACTCTTCCCAGACGGAACGAACGAACGAACGAGGAGGCGGAGAAGGATGAGGAGAACGAGGAGGAGGAGGAGAACGAGGAGGAGGAGGAGGAGGACAGAGAAGAGGAGGAAGAGGAGGTGAAAAGGGGAGGGGAGCAGGAGGAGCAGAAGCAGCAGGAGCAGAAGGAGCAGGTGGAGCAGGAGGAGGACAGGGGGGGACAGATTAGGTGCGCTCGCGCCTCATATGGCATGCGAATCCCTCCCTTCCATGTCCGCGGACGCGTGTCATAGCCGATCTGCGACTCACACAGACAGACCACTTCGTGTCATGCACAATCGGAAAAAGAGGGAGCTGCGTGCACAGGAAGAGGAGGTGACGGGTGAGCAGGAGGATGAACGGGAGGAAAAGGATGAGGACGAACAGCAGCAGCAGGATTTAAAGCGGAAGGACCGGGAGGGAAAGGAGAACCAGGGACAAGTTGAGGTGGGGAATTGATGGGGGTGACAACGATGAATAAATATTCGGGTTCTGAAAAGTGGCCCGCGTTGGGGCGAGACGAACAGCAGCAGCAGGGAGGAACAGGAGGGCCATGGAAAGGCAGAGGAGGGGAAATGGTGGGGGGAAACCACAATGAAGCAAGGTTCGGATCCAGAGAAGTGGCCGGCGTTGGGGCGAGAGCGCCATTGCACGATGGGAGCAACGCACCGATCCGAGAATGAGGCCCACGCTGCAGCGGGAGCAGCATTGTGAAGCACCGAAAACAATTTGACTACAAAAGCCCAGAAGGAAAATTACTGTTTGAATACCTGTGTGTAGCAACACCACGTGGAGGGGTGCGGGAGATCTTGCGGGCAATTTCAAGACGATGAGGGGAGTTCATAAAATACCGCCATTTTGATTCTCAGCATTTGCCACCTCAATAACCAGTCTGCCAAATTATTGCCCATACAGCGACCGATCTGCACTGTAGTAAGAGTTAAAGCCCTGATTCACCCCAGCAGCAACATGGTTTTTGTTTTATTACTACTACTACTACTACTACTACTACTACTACTACTACTACTACAACTATTACTACTACTACTACTACTACTACTACTACTACTACTACTACTACTACTACTACTACTACTACTACTACTACTACTACTACTACTACTACTACTACTACTACTACTACTACTACTACTACTACTACTACTACTACTACTACTACTACTACTACTACTACTACTACTACTACTACTACTACTACTACTACTACTACTACTACTAACTACTACTACAACTACTACTACTACTACTACTACTACTACTACTACTACTACTACTACTACTGCCACTACTAGTACTACCACTACGACTACAACTACTAATACTGCTGCTACTATTACTACTACTACTACGACTACTACTACTACTACTACTACTACTACTACTACTACGACTACTACTACTACTACTACTACTACTACTACTACTACTAACTACTA
>CAUYUJ010017362.1:0-38686 GCA_963575745.1 Prorocentrum cordatum | reverse complement strand
GTTGTCGATGTACCGTATGAGGGTGCAACGGTTACCTTGGTTCGCAGTGTTGAAGTCCCAGGAATGGCTTTCTGGCACGATTCAGGATCATCAAGACGCAACAGTCAGGTTGATCCGTGGCGTTGTAATCCCGAGAACCATGTTTTGGCATGCTTCAGGGTCCCCAGACGGCTGTCTTCCAACGAGGCAGTTCCCTCAGTGGAGATTGACCGTTGTAGGGACCTGTGAAGAGGGAGCTTGGAGGGAGGGTTTATTCCAGCATCGTTGATGACTCTTGGGTTTCACTGGTCCTCCTCCTCCTCCTTTTGTTCCTCCTGCTCCCGCTCGGTCGACCTGACGGGCTGTTCTCGCTCGGGCAGTCGGCGCTGACCAGCTCGGGCGACGGGGCCGCACAGCGATGATCTGGTCCGCCGGCTCTGGCCACTGCCTGCACGCGCTGCAGGGCCACCGTGCCACAGTGTGGTCCGCGGCATCTTTGTTCCTCCTTCTTCTTCCTCATCTTCTTTTTCTTTTTGTTCGTCATCTTCTTCTCCCTCCTTCTTATCACTATCATCATCATCATCATCATCATCATCATCATCATCATCATCATCATCATCATCAGCATCATCAGCACCAGAACCAGCACCATCACCAGCACCAGCATCATCATCATCATCATCATCATCATCATCATCATCATCATCATCATCATCATCATCATCATCATTATCATCATCATCGTCATCATCATCAGCATCATCAGCATCATCATCATTGTGCTACCCCTCCCTCCGCCCTCCTCTCTCTCTCTCTCCCTCGTTCTCCTCCTCCTCCTCCTCCTCCTCCTCCTCTTTCTGCTCCTCCTCCTCCTCCTCGTCCTCCTCCTCCTACCCGTTCATCCTCCTCTTCCTCCTCTTCCTCCTCTTCCCTCCTCCCCCTCCTCCTCCTCCTTCTCCTCCGCCTTGGGCTAGGCTGTAATGCGTCACCCACCTGGTAGCCTTCTCGCCGAGAAGCTTACGAGGTTTGCTTTGGACCTTGATTGACCTATGCTGACACCCCTCCTCCATCCTTTCTCCGCTCTCCTCTTTCTCCTCGCCTCCGATCATCCACTCCATGCGCCTCCTCCGTCCTCCATCATCCATTCTCCCTCTTCCCCCTTCCGATCCTCCTCCACTTCCTCCTCTCTCCTCATACTCCGTGTCCTCCTCCTCGTCGTCCTCCTCCTCCTCCTTCTCCCCCTCGTCCTCCTCCCTCCTTCCTCTCCTCCCCCCTCCTCTCTCCGCTCTCCCTCCTCCTTTCCGTGCTCCTCATCCTCTCCTCCTCTTCCTGCTCAATCCCCCCTCCTCCAGAACCTCCTTCTCCTCTCTCCTCCTCCTGTCCTCTTCCTTCTCCTCCTCCGATCCTCCTCCACTTTACCCTCTCTATCTCATACTTCTAGTCCGCCTTCCACGTCTTTCCTCTTTTCTTCCCTCATCCCCTCCTCCTCTCCGCCTCCGTCTCCTCCTCCCTACTCCTCCTCCTCCCCCTCCTCCTCCTCCGCCCTCATCCTCCTCATCCTCCTGCTCCAGATTCCTCCTCCTCCTCCTCCTCCTCCTCCTCCTCATCATCATCATCATCATCATCATCATCATCATCATGTTCATTATTAGTATTATCATCAGCACCTGCATCATCATCAACAACAGCAGCATCATTATCATCATCATCACCATCAGCATCATCAGCATCATTTGCATCATCAGCATCAGCATTCACCATCATCATCATCATCATCACCATCATCATCAGCAGCAGCAGCATCAGCATCAGCATCAGCATCAGCATCATCATCAGCAGCATCATCAGCAGCACTATCATCGCTGTCATCACCACCATCATCAGCACCAACATCAGCATCATCATCATCACGGTGAGCTTCATGACCATCATCATCTTCATCGTCATCTGCATCATAACCATCGTCGGCATCATAATAATATTCCCTGGCTATTCTACGCAGCCTCCCCCTCGTCGTCCTCCTCCTCCTCCTCATCATCATCATCATGATCAAGTTTCATCATCATGATCATGTTCATCCTCCTGCTCCTCCTCATCATCACACTATTCCACCTCATTCCGTTATCCTTCTCCTCCTCGTCCTCCTCCTATTGTTTTCCATCCCTCCTTCTCCTCCTTCTCCTCCTCCTCCTCCTCGTCCACCTCCTTCCTCCTCCTCCTCCTCCTTGTTATCCTCCTCCTCCTCGTTCTCCTCTTCCTCGTCCTCCTCCTTCTCCTCGTCCTCCCTCCCTCCCTTCCTTGCTTATCCCTCCCTCCTCCTTCCTCCCTCCTCCCTCATCCCTCCTCCTCCTCCTCCTCCTCCTCCTCCTCCTCCTCCTCCTACTCCTCCTACTCCTCTCTCCTCCCTCACCCCTCCTCCCTCCTCCCTCCTCCCTTGTCCTTTCTCCCTGCTCCCTCCTCCCGCCTTCCTCCCTCCCCCCTCCTGCTTCCGATCCTCCGATCCTCGTCCAGCTCCATTTCTTCCGTTCTCATCATCCTCCTGCCTCCTCCTCCCTCCTCCCTCCTGCCTCCTGCCTCCTTCTCATCCTCCTCTTCTCCTCCTCGTCCTGCCTCATCCCCCTCCTTCTCCCTCTTCTTTCCTCTCTCCCCCCTCCCGTTCCTCCTCCCGTTCCTCCTCCTCCTCCTCCTCCTCCTCCTCTTCCTCCTCCTCCTCCTCATCCCTTCTCCTACCCTCTCTCCGTCGTCTCTCTTCCCTCTTCCATCCTCTCTCCATCCCTCCCCTCCTCCTCGTCCTCCTCCTTCTCATCCTCCTCCTACTTCTCCTCCTCCTCCTCCTCTTCTTCCTCCTCCTCCTTCCATCCTTCTCCTCCCCCTCCCCGCGCGCCTCCCCGAGGAAGCCCGCACCCCAGCGCGCCGAAGGGGCTGCCCAGGGGGCCCGGGGCACCAGCAGGGCCGCTCGAGGCGGAGGCCACCCGTCCGTGGGGGGGGGGGGGTCCGAGCAGGTCCTCCCCCTGTTCCTCCCTCCTCCCTCCACGTATCCTCCTCCCTCCATCCTTCTCGATCCTCCTCCGTCCTCCTCCACCCTCCTCGGTCCTCCTCCTCCTTCGCCTCCCCCACACGCCTTCTCCATCCATCCTTCTCCGTCCATCCCCCTTCCATCCTGGCCATTTCGCGCCCGAGCGCCGCCCCTGCACGGGGCGCGCGGGCGTTTCGAGCGCCGAATTCGGAGTGGCCTCGCGCTCGAGGGCCAGCATCAAGAGTCGCCGCGCCCAACACCACCGGCTACGCCGCTGAGATCAGGCGCGGGCGAGGCCGCCAGGAGGACTGCCCTCCCCCGTCCCCTCTTCGCCCTCTGTTTCCCCTCCCCCTCCTCCGCCCCACTGGCGAGCAGTGGCGGCCGCGGACGCCAGGCCGCCGCAGCAGTGCGGGACTCGAGCCTCGAGGAGAGCAGCATCGTCAGCTGCAGAGCTGGGGTCGGAGCGTGCGAGAGAGGGAGAGAGGCAGCCGCTATGGCCAGCGCGAGAGAGGACAAGCAGTGGCAGCAGCCTCTGTCATCTCCGGAACCTCAGGTGCAGAAGCCAGACACCATCAGCTACACCGGTGGAGCCAGTTCGTGCGCAGAGATAGGCAGTGGCAGCAAGCGTGGTCCAGGCGAGAAGGGCAAGCAGTGGCAGCAGGCGTTGCTCATGCGAGAAGCGACGCGTGGGCCGACATCATCAGCTACAGCGCTGGGGGCCGACCGTGTGAGAAAGGCGAGACCGCGTCGGACAGCGTCATCGGCTACAGGGCTGGCGCGCGATAAGGCCAAGCAGTTGTAGCACACTCTGTCATTACTCAGCGGGATGGAAGGCGAAGGTAGAGCCCGACGTCATCATCTACAGCTTTGGGGTCAGGGCGCGCGAGGAGCAAACAACATCAGCTACAATGATGCTGGGATCAGGCCGTGCGAGGAAACAGGCAGTGGCAGCGCGCAAGGCGAAGCTAGAGTCCGCCAGTCCACAACAGTCCTGGGAACGGCGTGGGCGAAAAGGGGGGGCAGGGGCAGCAGTCTCTGTCGCTGCTCGGCGAGGTGCAGGCTGCAGCGGAGGTAAAGCCGCAGCCAGACTCCATCAGCTGCAGCGTTCGGAGGCCAGCAGCCTCTGCCGTGTTCAGCGAGGGGCGGAAGGTGCAGCTGGAGCCCAACATCGGCTGCAGCGCTGAAAGCCCCGGGCGCGAGAAGGGCGGAGAGCAGTCCTCGGCTACGGTGCAGGGGTCAGCTCGAGCACAGCAGGGGCGTCACCTCTTCAGCTGCAGTGCAGGGGTGCGCTCGGACGCGAAACGCGGGGGGAGATAGCTGGAGCCAAACGTTCTCAGCTGCAGCTCCGGTAAGCCCCTCAGGGCTGCAGTTCATGAGGCAGCCCTTGTCGCCCAGGACAGGCCCAGGGGTTGTGCTGGCTCCTTTCGTTGTCCCATCTGGCCATGCACGCAGATGGGAGGATCAGGCCACTCGAATCCCATTCGAACCCTCCTCCTCCTCCTCCTGCTCCTGCTCATGCTGCTCGATCCTCCTCGATCCTCCTCTTCCCTCCTCCTCCACCCTCGAGGCCTCCCCTTTGCGGAGGCGCATCGGTCTGCGCCCTCCTCCTCCTCCTCCTCCTCCTCCGCCTCCTCCTCCTCTTCTATCTCCTACTCCTCTGGAGCCTCTGGAGCCTCTGGAGCCTCTGGAGCCTTTGAGCGCGGGCCCCGCAACCTCAAGACACACACAAACGAATAAATATTCCAAGTGGACGGGGAAGGGGACCCCAACCTCTCTCTTGCCGGTTGGTCCACCCCTCCACGGAACAACTTCACTGCTTCAGCCGCCCCATGGGATGGCCAGCCGAGGCATCGCAGCGCCAAGTCCTTGACCTGCTGTCGCGCGTGTCGCCCACAGCAATGCAACAAAAACAGCTCTTGATTGCCAGTCCGCACCCGATGAGTTTCACGCACCTTGGCAACTCGCGGGGTCCCTAGGCACTGGCCCTGGGCGACATGCTTCTCTTCTTGGAGGCCCTGCCGCAGGCCCTACCCCCCCAGACCCCGTCGATGAGGTGCAGAAGGTGATTCTCATCATCTGCATATTTTCGAAATGTGACCACCAGTATCTTTCGAACTTTGCAAAACACATGGCGTTGGCTTAGTTCTTCAGCGTCTGGAGCACTTCCCTCTTTTTACATGTAAAGCGTAATTCCTACGAAGCAACCGCATTCTCTGCCTACTTGTTCACTTACTCCTGTCCTGTGCTCTACATGGGCCATAAATGGGTGGCCCATCGCGCCTACTTTCGCAGAACTATCAGCAGTTGCATTCCTGGGGAACCACTCATCAGGAAAATAGTGATTTGGGTGCCAGGTCCTCGACTTTGCGACGGCATCCAAACGAGATCGATGACCTATATCCTGAATCCTCCTATCTACGCCCTCCCAGAGCTCCCAGTAGGGCCGAGTACGGCTAAGCAAAGCATCCGAGCCCTTCTCGAGGGCTGAAAGAAGATTCTGGTGATCGGTGACGGTGGTCGCCCTGGCCCCCGTCAGCGCGAGGGCCATCAGGAACGCGCAGTGCTCCGCGAGCCCTGACGACTGAGCTAAAACTGGGACAAGACTGCAAGCTGCTGCCGAGACCGCCTCGCTGAAGACATCTGAAGATGCCGCCCAGCCCGAACGAATGAGACAATCAACATTTGGATGTAACGTCGAACCGTCAAGAAATCTAATATTACCCGATTGTCTTCGTCTTGGGCACCACCTCATCGAACATTCCTTGGCCTGCAGCGGAGGGGGAAGATCATTTCGCTGGCTGTCCGTGTAGCCGAAGTCAATGAGCTGATTGTTTGGGTTCTTCCGACCAATGGACATGAGTTCATCGAGCCCCCGCTGTCTCTCCCAAGCCTCCAACCCGTCGCAATTGCAGAGCCAGTGCGGAACAGTTCAAGGGGCAACCTTGCACCACCTACAATCCGCCCGCTTCCTTCCCCCTCTTCCTCCTCCTCCTCCTCCTCCCTCTCTCCCTCCTCCTCCTCCTCTGCCTCCTCCTCCCTCCTCCCCTCCTCCTCCTTCCTCCTCCCTTCTCCTCTCACCTCCTCCTCCTCTCCTCCTCCTCCTCTTCCTCCACTCCTCTCTCCTCCTCTCCTCTCCTCCTCGTCCTGCTCCTCCCCTTCCTCCTCCTCCTCCTCCTTCCCTCCCTCCTCCTCCTCCTCCTCTCTCGCTCTTCATCCTCCCCCTCCTCCTCCTCCTCCTCCTCCTACTCCTCCTCGACCTCACTCCTCCTCCTCCCTCCTTTCCTCCTCGCCTCGACCTCCTCGACCTCCTCCTCCTCGACCTCCTCTCCTCCTCCTCCTCCTCCTCCTCCTCCTCCTCCTCCTCCTCCTCCTCCTCCTTCTCCTCCTCCTCCTCCTCGACCTCCTTCTCCTCCTCCTCCTCGTCCTCCCTCTCCTCGACCTCCTCGACCTCCTCCTCGTCCTCGCCCTGTCCCTTCCCAGAGGGCTCAGGGCGTCCACAAGAACGCAAGACGTCAGTGAACCACGTCAGTAGGGGGTATAGGAGAAGGGGGGACGCATCGATCCCCAACCTCGCCCGTCGATCGCCGATGCGGGCCCGATAGCCCCAACCCGCCCAGGGACGTGCGGCTTCATTATCGGGGGCCTATTGTGAAATCGGGCGTGTCCCTCTACAAGAGGAGTATTCAAAAATAGTTAAAACAAATAGTCTGGGGACGATGTGTTTATGTGTTTGCACACTGGTTGAATAGTTTGGGGTATTTTTTAATTTTCTCATCCAGAATCCGCCTGTAGGGGGACACGCCCGACCTAAGCCTATCGCCAATCTATCGGCGATGCATCGCCGATTCCAGGTCGATGTGTCCCCCCCCCGAGCCGGGACCCCCCCCTCCTTATCGTTGCCCCTTGGGTTGGGGCGGGGAACGCAAGAAGCAGGGGGTCCCTGCTGGTGCTCACGGCCAGGAGCCTGCAGCTCCGTGTCGTTCCCCTGGTGTGCTGGCCCACCGCGCCTGCGGCGCGACATGCTATCCACCTCTCGGTCCCCCAGTGCCAACTTGCCGAGCCATCCCCAGGCTCCCTCCCAGACGCGCGACGGCCTGATTTTTTCAGGGCGGCGTCCCTGGAAATCCCGACCCGTTCTCCAGGACCAGTTTTTTGTCCCCCAGCGCCAACTTGCCGAGCCATCCCCAGCCTCCCTCCCAGACGCGCGACGGCCTGATTTTTCCAGGGCGGCGCCCCTGGAAATCCCGACCCGTTCTCCGGGACCAGTTTTTTGTCCCGAGTCGTTTTCTGACGGTCCCCCAGTGCCAACGTACCGAGCCATCCCCAGCCTCCCTCCCAGACGCGCGACGGCCCGATTTTTTCAGGGCGGCGCCCCTGGAAATCCCGACCCGTTCTCCGGGACCCGTTTTTTTTGTCCCGAGTCGTTCTCTGACGGCCCCGCGGCCCGACGAGGGCCCCCTGGGGCCGAACAATAGTCAGAAACCTCCCGTCCTGATTTTTGTTAAGTGGGAAAGGGCATTTGGGAACTTTAGGAGGACAGTGCCGTTCTCAATTTCTAGGTTCGCTCTTCAACTTGCGCCCTTCGGGATCGAAAGGAGGAGGTGGAGTGGAGGAAAGGAGTTTGATTTGGGCCCGCAAACCCAAGCAAATGTCCTTCCCCATTTGTTAGGTACGGCGCGCTCATGTCTGGGCTATCGCCCCAGACCCCCCACGTTGTGTTTTTTTCACAGCGTCGACCCCCAGAGGCCTGGACCCCTTCCCCGGGACCAGTTTTTCGTCCGGAGTTTTTTTTTTTTGACGGTCCCGAGGCCCAATCAGGGCCCCCGGAGGCCGAAAATAGCGAAAAATTTCCCGTCGTGTTTTTTCACGACGCGAGGAGGTCAGGGGTTGCCCCTCGTCGCTCCTCCTCCCCCGCGAGGGCTCCGGCTGGGGCCTCCGCGCCGCCAGCTTCGCCTCCGCCGCCGTGCGCCGCGCGTTGCCCCGGCCTCTGCCGACACGGCCGGCCTGGCCGGCGGGCCCGACCAGGAGGGGGAGAATGAGGAGGAGGAGGAGGAGGAGGAGAATAGAGGAGGAGGAGGAGGAGGAGGAGGAGGAGGAGGAGGAGGTGGCGGAGGAGGAGGAGGAGGAAGAGGAGGAGGAGGAGGAGGGGGAGGAGGGAGGAGGAGGAGGAGGAGGAGGAGGAGGAGGAGGAGGAGGAGGAGGAGGAGGAGGAGGAGGGGGAGGAGGAGGAGGAGGAGGAGGAAGAAGAGGAGGAGGAGGAAGAGGAGGAAGAGGAGGAGGAGCAGGAGGAGGAGGAGGAGGAAGAGGAGGAGGAGGAGGAACAGGAGGAAGAGGAGGGGGAAGAGGAGGAGAAGAGGAGGAGGAGGAGGAGGAAGAGGAGGAGGAGGAGGAGGAGGAGGAGGAGGAGGAGGAGGAGGAGGAGGGGGAGGGGGAGGGGGAGGGAGGAGGAGGAGGAGGAGGAGGAGGAGGAGGAGGAGGAGGAGGAGGAGGAGGAGGAGGAGGAGGAGGAGAGGAGGAGGAGGAGGAGGAGGAGGAGGAGGAGGAGGAGGAGGAGGAGGAGGAGGAGGGGGAGGAGGGGAGGGGGAGGAGGAGGAGGAGGGAGGAGGAGGAGGAGGAGGAGGAGGAGGAGGAGGAGGAGGAGGAGGGAATGAGGAGGAAATAGGAAGAGGAGGGGGAGGATGAGGATGAGGATAAGGATGTTGATGATGAAGATAATGATGAAGACAATGCTGATGATGATACTGATACTGATACTGATACTGATGATGATGATGATTATGATGACGATGCTGATGATGATGATGATGATGATGATGATGATGATGCTGATGCTGATGCTGATGCTGATGCTGATGATGATGACGACGACGATGACAATGATGATGATGATGGTGATGGTGATGGTGATGATGATGATGATGATGCTGATGGGGATGAGGATGAGGATGAGGATGAGGATGAGGACGAGGATGAGGATGAGGATGAGGATGAGCATGAGGATGAGGATGAGGATGATGATGATGATGATGATGATGATGATGAGGAGGAGGAGGAGGAGGAAGAAGAAGAGGAGGACCAGTGTAAGACTAAGACTCGTCATCGATATTGCAGTAAGCCCTCCCTCCAACATCCCTGTTCGTAGGCCCCTACACGGACTCATGCCCAGAGATCCAGCGTCTTGAAAAAATCAAGACGGAGGACGTTCGCCGATTTCGACTTCTCAGGGGCCCTCGCCGGGCCCCGGGACCGTCAAAAAACGACTCAGGATGAAGAACCGGTCCTGCAGGAATGGGTCGAGATTTCCGGGGACCACGCATTGAAACAAAAATCAGCCTGGCGAAGGACCCAACCATAAGCAGTTGTGAATACCGCAATTGTGAATATCATTTTCGCTCGCGCTCCCTATGGGGCCACGAACCGTGTGAGGGGCGCGTGCCGAAATACGTGGCGGGGTCCACAATCCGAACATCGACGGTCGGTCTGAGTGCGAGAGACTTGAGAACGGGTGAGCCTGAGCGCGAGTGAGTCTGATTGTGAAAGGGTCTGCGTGCGAATCAGTCTACGTGCATGAATGTCAACGCCCATGTCGACACGCTCCTCACGAGGATCGCGCCCGCTTCCTTCCCTTTCTTTTTCTGCCTCTTTGCCCGTGCACGCCGATGTCCATGGCTGCGGGCGCGGCGCCGCACGGAGTCCCCGCGACGCACGCTGGTCGCCCCGAAGTTGTCCCGGCGACGCGCGCGGGTCGTCCGTTGCGCGGAGCAGAGAGAGCTAGCTGGCTGGCTGATAGCGGGCAAGGCTGTGGCCGCTGGGCAGAGCGACGACGGGGGTGAGCGAGGCTTTGGGCAGAGCGCAGCGCGGAATTCCCGCGACGCGCGATAGTCGCCCCGAGAGGGTCCCAGCGACGCGCGCGGGTCGCCCCCGGCGCGAGGCCAAACAGTCAGACCGTTGAGAGACGGCGAGGCTCGGGCGGGCCACTCCTGTGGTCAAGCCTCGCGGATAAACTCAGTGAAACCCAGCTCCCTGGCGGGGCCGCCGTGCCAGCTGCGCCACTGGGACCATAGGTGGAGCTCCTTATGGGGCCACGAAGCGTGTGAGGGGTGTGCTAAAACGGTGCGGGGCCGCCATGCGAGCTGCGCCACTGGGGCCACATCTTTATGGAGCCACAAAACGTGTGAGGGGTGTGCCCGGCGAGGCCGCCATGCGAGCTGCGCCATTGGGACCATAGGTGGAGCTCTCAATTGGGCCACGAAGCGTCTGAGGGGTGTGCTCAAATGGGGCGAGGCCGCCACGCGAGTTCCGCCACTGGGGCCTCATGTGGAGCCCCGTATGGTGCCACGAAGCGTGTGAGGGGTGTGCCAAAATGGGGCGAGGCCGCCATGCGAACTGCGCCATTGGGACCTTAGATGGAGCTCCTTATGGGACCACGAAACGTGTGAGGGGTGTGCCAAAATGGGGCGAGGCCGCCATGCGAGTTCCGCCACTGGGGCTTCAGGTGGAGCCCCTCTATGGTGCCACGAAGCGTGTGAGGGGTGTGCCAAAATAGGGCGAGGCCGCCATGCGAACTGCGCCACTGGGACCTTAGGTGGAGCTCCCTATGGGACCACGAAACGTGTGGTGTGTGTGTGCCCAAATGGGGCGAGGCCGCCATGCCGGTGGGGGGCCACGATGGGGGGCCACGAGGGGGGATCGGGATAAGGATGGGGGTAGGGATAGGAATATAGAGCTAAGGACATCGCGATATCGGTATAGGGATAGGGGATGAGGATCGGGATCGGTATGGCGGTGGGATAGGGATAGGGGTAGGGATCTAGGACCAGGACAGGGTATGAAAGGAATAGGGCTGGGATGGAGGGGTAGGAATATGGATATGGACAAGGGTAGGACTGCAATGAAGGCCCCTGGAGGCAACGGGGGGCAACGAGAAGCAAAGGGAGGCAATGGAAGGTCATGAGAAACAACAGGACGCCCGACCGATTCCGGATCCGGCAACGCATTGATTAGTTTCTTCGAAGAGGTAGGAGAGTATTCACGGTCAAGCTGTTTAGGGAAACGCTGCTTGTCCTTAGTTGTCAGTGTAGTTCGCCAATGACGCTTCTACCTTCCTCTGTGTCATACCCACATGGGTGCTTCTGAATAGTTCGTTGAATCGCTGGCTGTAACAGCCTCATCGGAGACCCCCTTACCACTTGTTGTATGAGCCTCGGCAAGCAAGCATGGATGGATATATGGAAACAGGTATTGAGAAATGGATAGGCTGGTGCTGAGTTGCAGACGACGCGTATGTAGAGACACAGCTTCAGTGCAAATTGGTTCCCGCACACCTCAAGGGGCATGCATAACGCCATGGCCACGACACTGAGGGGCGAGAAGTTTCGAACGGTCACAGATTTCGTCGGTTGCGTGTCTCCCAGATGCTTCTGACGCTTGCTTCGAGTTCGCTGTCCGTGAGCACTGATATCTGCTTGCCCACGCGGCGCTGTGCGAGGTCCCCTCGCGAGCAACAGACGGCAAGATGCACCAAATGGTGGAGACCCATGCCAAGAAACACCCTGCTTGTCTCCAGGGTGCCCTGGGTTGCTTGGGTTTCGATGGTCTTGCTATGGAAAGCGTGACGCTCCCACACCAAAAATCAATGGACGCCCTAGGGTCTCAGGGTTGGGCTTCTTGTGGAAGGTTTCTTGTGGCCGGGCCTCCACTGTATCACTCCGCGGGACTTCGCGTGGTCACTCTTCTCTCTCTGGAGCTGCTCGGCCGTGCCCGGGCAGGCTCCGCACGCTGTGACGCGTGGGGCCCCCGAGCCAGAAGCACTGCTCTCCGCCTGCGCGCTTCGCCCCGTCGCTTGCTCCGCTGCACGACCAGCGAGGGCGAGCACCGCGCGCGAGGGAGGGCGGCCTGCGATGCACACGCGCCGTCACGGAGGACGTGTCCCTGGTTGGCTCGTCGAGGGCCCCCGGGCATACTCAGAGGAGGAAAAGGTATCCACACCGCTGCCCCATCGCCCGTTTCCCCCTTTCCCGGCCTCCTCGGAGGCCTTCGTTGCCACCGCTGGATTCGCCTCGAACTCCTTGCCACCGCTGGATTCGCTCGATTCGCCTGGTCCGGGGAGTAGCGGCATCAGTACCTTTCGGTTTCCCCATATACGGTCAAACCGCATGGCAAGGGTGGGCAACTTTCCCAAGGGTGCCCTGGCATCCTCGCCCCCTCGGTCGATGCTTGGCCGCTTTCGTCGGACGCGCCCCGCTCGAGAAGCTTCCATGCGGGCGTCCAAGGCACTTCGCATCCTTACCGCGCATCCTCATGGTACGGGCCGACTGTAGCACGCTCAATGAGAAGCCAGCCAGCCGGCAGGTGCCCCGCGGAAGGTTCTCATCCTCCAGTGGCCTTCAGGAGAACCTTGGAAGCCTTCGGGGGCACCTCAGGAAGCCCAAGGCTCGACGACGAAGATGGCCCCCTGACAGGGCCGCCCACGATCCGATTCGATGCGATTCGCTTCGCCGGCTGGGGCCGCGATTCCGAGTCGATGCGAGACGGCATTGTTCACTGGCATCCGCCAGGGCCAGCCAGAACCGGGGACCGGGGCGCGGCGATTCGATACCGATCCGATTCGGGACGATTCGCCCGCGATTCGATCCGCTCTCGGTCCGATCCGGCCTCGCGATCCGATCCAGCGCAGACCTGCCGGATCTCTTGCAGCAGCATGTCTTATGGGTTGGTGTCTACTGCAGGTCACGCCGTCCCAGCCGATGATCCTCAGGACGTGTGTTAGCCCAGTGTGTGTGTGTGTGTGTGTGTGTGTGTGTGTGCGTGTGTTACCCCCTCCAGCCGAAACAGTAGATCATTACATCGCCTGCGTCGTATCGAGGGTCCTCGATGGACAAACACACGTTGGAGCTAGCGCGCTCTGAGGATCAGCGGTTCCGGCGTTGGCGTCGTTCCGTCGTCGTGGCGTGGGTCCTGGGGCTCTCCCGACCCCGACGTTTCGGGGGCGCGCCTCTCGCCGCGCCCTCTTTCCCCCGATGGCTCCAGGGGGGGGCCCGGAGCATCACCACCCACCAAACCACCCCAAACCAACCCGAAGGCCCCAGCTTGCCTCCAGTCCCAGCGGGGGGGAGGCAACGGGGAACGCTGACAAAAGCACAGGTGGAGCCCTTGCCCCCCCCCACCCGAAATTTGGGTCTTCGTTGGCAGCCGCTTCTGGGGCACTCTTCTCGGCTTCCCCGAAGGCACAGACAGCTTCTCAGAAGGCAGGAGGGCTTCTGAGAAGCCCCGCCGCCTGCTGAGAACGCATTCTCCTTCTCGCTGCCCCCCCTCGCTCGCCGCCGGATCCAGGAGCTCTCTCGACCCCGACTTTTTTTTCCCAGGGCAGGATCGCCCAGGCGGCGCCCACAGGCCTCGCCGGGCGGCGCCCCGCCCGCGCCCTGCCGTCGGGTGGCCGTGTTTTTTTGTTGGGGGGGGGGGGAGGGGATGATGGGCTGAAGGAGGGGTCCTGGAGCTCTCTCGGCCCCGCCTTTTTTCAGGCGATCGCAAGCATGGATCAGGGGGGGCGTGGATCAGCGACGGGTCCCGTCTCCATCGGACACTGCGGACTTGCGCCGCCGAGCGAGGCGGCACCGGCCGCATTCTGGGGAGGGCACCTCCCCCGATCCGTGGATCTGGCGACCCAGAGATCCGACGTGATTTTTTCAATGCGGGGTCCCCGCGGAGGTCTCGACCCATCCTGCAGGACCGGTTTTTCATCCTGAGTCGTTTTTTGACGGTCCCCGGGCCCGGCGAGGGCCCCTTGAGGCCCAAAATTGCGAAAAACCTCCGTCTTGATTTTGCTCAATGCGTTGGATCTCTGGGGACCGCGCGCCAAACCCGTACGGATCGCCACAGTCCATGCCGTGAGCGCCCCCCCCCCCCCCAGCTTCCCGTGGGCCTGCCCCCATTGCCGCGCGCGCCCCTCCCCCCCCGCCGAGGGCTCCCCGGGGCGCCCCACGAGGAGCGGCGTGCCCCTGTTGCCGCGCGCTCCTCCCCTGCCCCCCCCCGAGGGCCCCCAGGGCGCGCCCCACGAGGAGCGGAGCCCTTGGCGGGCGGAGGGCGCGCGTCCTGCGGAGCTGCTGCCCCCCTGGCCATGCAGGGCGTCCGGGCGGGCGCTTCCTGCCCTAGGACTCAAGAACAAGGACGAGCTGGTGGAGCACGGGCGCAATCACGCGGTGCCGACGGACGGTGCCCACAGGGCTCCACCGGGCGGCGCCGCGCCCCGCCCGCGCCCTGCCGTCCGGGGGGGCAGCGTTTCGGGGAGGGGGGGGGAGAGGCTCGGGGGGGCCCCACGGGGCGGCGCCCCGCCCGCGCCCTGCCGTCGGGGGGGCAGCGTTGCGGGGAGGGGGGGAGAGAGGCTCGGGGGCCTGCACGGACGAGCTGGGCACGGGAAGAAAAGAATATGGGTGCACTGCCCAACAGCCGATCTTGCTCATTCTGAACAGGGCTCGCTGTCCACGCCGCCGCGGCCTGTGTCCATTCGAGACAGAAGGCCGCCTGCCCAACAGCGGCCGCTGTTGGTTTGGGACAACATTTGTTGTTGGGCATTGTACCCATTCTTTCCGTACCCATTTCGGGCGTCCACAGGGGGGGGGGATTGCCGCAAGTGCACATGCAGCAAGAAGCTGGTGCAGATACAGCTGCTCGCACACCTGTACCTTCGCTCGGGCTCCGAGCGCACTTGCATACAGAGTCCGAGGACTGCAGTGAAGAAGCAGGTCTTCTTCTTCTTCTTGTTATTTTTCTCCTTCTTTGCGGGGGATAGGCCTGGGGGGGAGGTACCTATACCTCGCCGAGCGCGTTTCACTGCTCGCAGAGCGCCTACTCGCAGACGTCAGGAGAAAGACAGGTCTTCCTCGATGCAATATATCGTAGACCCCCCGCGGCGGATCCAGGCCAGTTGCGGGCAGTTGACTTGCGAGTAGTGGAACGCGCTTGCCCAACACCGCCACCCTTCCCTCGTATTCCCCTCTTCGGGCCTCCTGGGGGGCCCCTCCTCCTCCTCCTCCTCCTCCTCCTCCTCCTCCTCCTCCTCCTCCTCCTCCTCCTCCTCCTCCTCCTCCTCCCCCTCCTCGTCTTGTGGGAGCCACCGGGCCGGCGAAATCTGTTCTTCTTCTTCTGTTTTAGAAGCGTCTGCCCCAGGATTACTTTTCCAATCGTCTGCTCCCATTTGAGCGGTATCGGAATCCTTTTGGCCTCCCCAAGGATCGGCTCAGGGGGGGAGGCGCCGACTCCCACCCGTGCGCCGCCCATCGGGGCCCGATGCCCAGCCTCTCCCAGGAACGGTCGGCTCCCCCGACGGGGGCCTCCTGCCGGTCTGGCGGCATCGCCGATTCCTGCCCAGTGCTCCCCCTCGTCGTCCCCCCCCCCCATCGTTCCCCCGCGTGCGGCGGCGTGCCAGCCGGGTGGAAGTGAGCGGGGGCAGGCCTCCTCGCAGGGCGGCGGGATGCGGCGGGGCTCCCCCGAGAGGAGAAGGCCCAGGAGGCTGCGCAGGAGGGCGGAGGGGCCTCCCGAGCCCTGCGCGGGAGGGCCCGCGCCCGCGGCCGTTCCCCGGGAAGGGGGCCGGCGGCTCCTGCCGTCGGACCCCGTGAGGCGGGGGAGGAAAAAGCACCCAGACCGGACAGTGGTCGTTTACTCAACGGTTCTGGGCGTTTACTATCGGCGGCGAGCGACGGGAGAATTGAGAAGGAGAAGGCCTTCTCAGGAGGCGGTGGGACTTCTCAGAAGCCCTCGCGCCTCCTGAGAAGTTTTTGTTTCTGTCCTCGGGGAAGGCTTAGAAAACTTCTCAGAAGTCCGGGGGACTTCCGAGCCTTCTGAGAAGGTACGCCCCTCCTCACTTCCCCCCCTGGCTCGCCGCCTATACCAAGCAGCCCTGCCCTGTTTGATTCCTTCTCTGGGTGCTTTTCCTAAACGGCTTCGCGTGTCGGGGTGGTTCTATTATCGGGGTGGGTTTTCTGCCCTCTACGTGAGGCGGGGGAAGGCGGAGCGACACCACCACCACCAGGGGGGTCACCTCCAGTGGGGAGGTCCACGATGCCTCCTCGAGCTGGGGGTGGGGGGGCGTCTCGAATGAGGGGGGGGCGACGCCACCAGAGGGAGCCCCCTGGCTCCTCCCGCTGGTGGTCCCGGGTGGTGCTGGTGTCGCTTTTCTATGCTCTTGTGTGAGGCGGAGGAGGAGGAAGAGGAGGAGGAGGAGGAGCAGGAGAAGGAGGAGGAGGAGGAGGGGGACCAGTGTAAACCCAAGAGTCATCGACGATGTCTGAATCAACCCTCCCTCCAAGCTCCCTCTTCATAGGCCCCTGCAGCGGGTCATTTCCATTGAGGGAACTGTCTCGTTGGAAGACAACTGTTTGAAGACCCTGAAGCATGCAAAAACAAAGTTCTCGGGATTCCAACGCCACGGATCAGGCTGACTGTTGCGCTCTGACGATTCTGAATCGTGCCAGAAAGCCATTCTTGGCAATTCAGCACCGCGAATCAAAGTAATTGTTGCACCCGCAAATCTGGGATCCTTCCAAAACACATGTTCTGGGACTTTGATCATGGGAGTCCGTGGAAGTCTTGCGAATGTTTAAAGCGGGTGTGCGCGGCGCTAAGGCCAGAACCACATTTTGAAAACGGGTGGCCCTCAATCAGTGAAATGCTTGCATTTCTTTACAGCGAGTGTTCGCGGCGCTAAGGCGGGAGTCACGTTTTGAAAACGGGTCGCCCTCTATCCGTAAAGTCCTTGCGAATTTTTAAAGCGAGTGAGCGCGGCGCTAAGGCGAGAGCCGCATTTTGACACCCGCCCTCCCTCTGCGAAGCTGTTGCACATTTTAAAGTTTCAGGGTCATAATTGGTGAGGAAGTCTCAGGCGAAACGCCTGGCCCACCCTAAAAACTGGCCTCAGGGTGCGACACGGAGACGTTCTTTATTCTCTTGCACAGTGTGTCTAGAGCTCCAAAACAAAAAACAGTGTGTCTAGAGCTCCGACCTCTATATTTCGGCACGTCACCGGTCGCTCCTCTACCCTTTTCCGCACACCATTGACGCCGTGCCCGCTTCCCCCCCCGTCCGCGGCCACCCCACCTCCTTCTCTACCGCCAGCCAACGCGCCACCTCCGCCCCGACCACTGTCTTTCGGCACTGCACCCGCACCGCGCCCTCCCCCGTCCCCCTGCAGCCAGCCAACCTCCCCTCCTCCTCCGCCCACCAGCAAGCGCACCCCTTCCATCCCGGCCCACGTCCTCCTTGCCAGCCCGCGTCCCCCCTGCGACCCCACCCTTATATTTCAGCACGGCACGAGCACCGCGCCACTTGCCCCCCCACGGCCAGCCCAGCTCCTTCCTCGCCCACCAGCCAACGCGCCCCCTCCGCCCGACCCTTTCATCTCGTATTTCGGCGCGGCACCGGAACCGCGCTCCCCCTTGCGCCCCTACGGCCAGCCCACATCCTCCTTGCCCGCCAGCCAGCGCGCCCCTCCGCCCCGACTTTTTATTTCGTCACGCCAGCGGCGCCGCGCCCTCCCCTCCCCCCACACAGCTAAGCAAACCTCTCTTCGCCCACCAGCCAGCGCGCCCCCTCCGTCCCGACCGCAGTGTTTTCTTCTGACCAGCGCCCTTGCCTCCCCCCACGGCCAGCCCAGCTCCTCCCCGCCCGCCAGCCAGCGCGCTTCCTGCGCCCCGACCTTTCCATTTGAGCACAACACAGGCGCCGCGCCCCTTCCCCCATCCCCCTTCCGCGGCCAGCCCAGCTCCTCTTCGCCTGCCAGCCAGGGCGTTCCCCCGCCCCGCTCTGCAGACCTATTTCCCCACCTCGTCTTCTGATTCCGTTTCCTGTTCCCGTCGTTCCTTTTTCCTCCTCGATTTCTTCTCTCCTCGTCTTCCCCCCCCCCCCAAAATTTCTCTCTCCTCGTCCTCGTCCTCCCGTGTCCTCATTTCTTTCAGTCGTCATTCGCTACCCCCACTGTTAGTCCCTCGTTATCCTCCCTCTCTTCCTTCTCCGCCTCATCTTTCTCGTCCTCCATTTCCCCTCCTCCTCCTCCTCCTCCTCCTCCTCCTCCTCCTCCTCCTCCTCCTGCTCTTCCTCCTCCTCCTCCTCCACCAACTCCTACTCCTCCTTTTCCTGTATGTGCAAGAGCCATGGCACGCGTGCCACTTGTAAGGAAAAGGAATGGAGTAGGAGTAGGAAGAGGAGGAGGAGGAGGAGGAGGAGAAGGAGGAGGTGGAGGAGGAGGAGGAGGAGGAGGACCAGGAGGAGGAGGAGGAGGAGGAGGAGGAGGAGGAGGAGGAGGAGGAGAAATGGGGGCGCGGGCAGCGCCGAGGCCATTCCGCGGAAGCCCCTCCGCCATGGACGAGCCGCTCGCGTGGCGCGCCCAGCGTCCCTTCCTGGGCAAGCCGCGGCCGGTCGCCGCCTGTCCTCGGTCCACGCGCAGCAGATCTGTCGACGGGCTTTCGGTCCATCCCACCACACTGCAGCTACAGTCGGGGCCTTGAAGAAGGAGCCCTTTTCGTTGGGGAGGGGCTCGGTGTTCCTTGATTGTTCGGCAGTTTGCCTTCTGTTTTCCTGAGGTTTTCCATGGGAAATCGAAGCTCAACTTATGGGAGGAAGGGGCCCCGTTCCTTATTTAGGGTTCCTTAGGTCAACGCCCCGACTGTACCCCCAAGACGGCCCAAGACAGCCCCAAAAGCGCCCAGGATGCCTCTGAGACGGCGTCGGAATACGGCTCAAGAGCGCTCAGCGAGGGCCCAGTATGGCTTCCGGACAGCCCGAGAGGCCCCCAAGTCGCCCCCAGAGGCCCCCAAAGGGTGCCCCCGAAAAGCAAGCATCGTCCCATTCCCTTAGGACAACGTGCATGTTTAGCATACTCGCCTCTTTCGTTTCCACAGCGTCCAGAAGCAGCCCAGGAAGCCCCCACGACGGCCCCAGAGGGCCCCCAAGACGGCCCAAGTGGGCGTCAAGACGGCCCAAGAGAGCCCCAAGACGGCCCAAGAGAGGCCCATTAGGATCCGAAAAGGTTCTTAAGAGAGCCCCAAGGGGCCACAGGAGGCCACAGGAGGTCCCTAAGAGCGCCCCCAGAGAGCCCCAAGACGAGCCAATCCCGCCAAGACAACCCAAGAGGGTCCTGGGACGGCCAAAGAGGGCCCCAACACGGCCCAGAAGAGTCCCAAAAGGATCCCAGGGAAGGCCCGGAAATGCAACATGCATTCATTTTCGCACGGTGTTTTGATATATTTGTGTATGTCTTGCCCTGTCCGTCCGCCACAAATTGATCTATAAGTTGCAACTCTGACATGCCAAGAATTGACCTTACAGGAGCAAGGCTAATTCGATAGAAGCTTGCACTTCCGCCAACATGACGACGGATTGTAGATTGACTGGAGTGAGGGGCCGAGCGGTCTTAGACTGTCCCTGCGCGCGCGGCTGAGACAGGGTTCTGTTGTTTCGGGGGGTGTCTGGCTTTATTGGCCGCATGTTTTTAGAGTGGGGGTTTCGAAAACGCGGTCGACTTTGATTCCAGCGCCTCGGAAGCGGCCGTTTTCGAGACGCCGCGGAATCGAGGCCAACCCGCCCGTCAGTCATACCCGCAACCGGAGAGGCTTACATGGGCTTGCACATTGCCCTGTCAAGCGGAGACCTGCGCTGGACGTTCGTCTGGTAAGCCTGCCCCTCTCGTGGCCTGCAGCAGGGTATCGCCGCCCGTACCCCGCGTGGCCCAGTGGCGCTGGGATTGAAGGCTGGGGGATCGTAGCTCGCAGCCCGCCGCAGCCAGTTCGCTCTGTGTGTCGCCGCCCATGCCCCCTCATGGCCATTGTCTTGTCTTGGGATGTACAGGCAATATGGTGGCTGGTGATGATGACGATGACGATGATGATGATGCGATGGTGTTTTTTCATCCTGTGACCCCTCCCAGGGCCCTGTACCTCGTAATTGCAACCCCAGGGACAGTGCTACTGTGCTACTCGTGCCACCACCGCCTCTCGAATGGACTAGCTCGCTGATGAAACCGACGAAATCTTCGTCTTGGTATGCCCAGAAAAGCCGAGGGTTGCCGATTACTGTCCCCATGTATTCTGCCATCCCCTGTCATATGTGTATGTTTGGTTTGCATTTCCAAAAGACATTGTTCTTGGCTTCGGAAGAAAGTGATTTATAGAGCAGCAGGCACTTTCGACACGAGCTTACTGCACGATCAGCATCGTAGACATCATTGCCCATGATCGTGTAGAGAAGAAACAAGCACCTCAACATTTCCACCACCGTGAGCAAATGGACGGTGCCATGGAACTCGTGCATCTTCTCTGCCAAGCACAACCCGAATGGGACCATGCATCGAGTCTCCGCCCCCTTTGCGCGAAATGTTGGTGATATCGATTGCCTTCACGCGAACAGGAGTGCGGCACTCTTTGTAATGCTCCCTGACGAGAAGGAGCAACCGGTCCACTTGTTTTCCCATGTTTTTCTTTTTTTCCTGCGCCGACTCTGAGAAGAAGCCTTTCGATGCGATAGCCTCCGAGAACAAATTCCCAGAGTGTATATTGAGAGACGCCCAGGTCCAAGCAATGCAGGACGTCAACTTGTTGTCATGATCGCGTGGAAGCAGGGCGCCCGGAAGAGGGGGCGCTCAGAGGAACCCCTGAATTGCCGAGGATGTTAAGCACATCGCGCACGTAGTGTCTGCATGTTCTCCACGCTGCTGGGATGCTGAGATCGTTGTACGACTTATCGCCATCTGGCTGCGTGGCCCCACAGAGCCAACACATTGATTTGGATGCGCCCAGCCGCTGAATCCAAATATCGTTTGGTAGAATTGCCAGTCTCCTCGGATCTGCAACAGTATTGAATGGAATCCAGAATCGCTGCCATGCTTCAGTTTCGCCCGGCTTTTGTCTGACGGTAGCCACTCCAACAAGTCGTGCCGCGAAGTAGGAAATCGGCCCATGTACAAGCACCATAGACTCCACACAAATATGTCGAGAATGCCATCTATTGTGCATCGCCCCTTGCACCTGCATCCACACACGAGTTATTTTTCAGTCATGGCGAAAAGAAAACGCTCCGACGATGGGAAAGCCAACAGATTCCAAGTGTATACCTCGACTGTTTTACGTCGTTGATAGGGGGCACTCCATCGCCGCGGAAGCCGATGCAAATCAGGTGCCCGCCCGACAGGATGAGGCGCCCCGCGCGTGACCTCGGCTCGCAGCGCTCCGAGGCCCGAAGGCACGGAGCAGAGGTCGCCCCACGATTCCCCAGCCTCTCTGCACGAGCAAATGCAGCAGCTCGTGAGGAAGGAGACATGGCATCCACACATCCTCTCTTCGGATGCCCGTCCTGGGGTGGCAGCACGGCGCTCTCGCCCAATAGAAGTCGGGCATGTCTGTCCTTTTCAAGCATGCCCTCAGCATGTCCCGACGCATATTCTTTGGCCCGGCTCCACGGGAACCAACCCTTGAAAAATCATCGATTCCTCTGGCTCCAGCCTGACTCGACTTCGAAGCCAGGAGCTGGGCATCTAGGGCAGACATTTTGTTGCGTAGGAAGAGCCGACTCAAATGGGACCTGCAATCGTTGATGTCCGCATCGCTGGGGGCCGAGCTGCTGGTGGGCGTAGTTGCCGTGCTGGATGGTCGAGCAAGTGCAGCGGCGCGGGCGTCCATGACATGTTGCTTTGAGCCTCCCGTTGGCCTGCATCTGGAGTCGCACGAGCGCTTGCCATACGGCCCATCGGCTGTGCGCGCGGCTCGCTGTTTGTGCCCAGTCCTGGGATGCATGCGATCCGCAATGCAGGCTCGAGCCAAAACGGCTATGGGCGAAAGCTGGATGGGCGACAGTTGCCAGAGGCACGCGCTGCGACGATTGCTATAAGGAATACGAGCCGAAGCAGGAGCGGAGGGACCCCCTCCCGAATCTAGCAGGCACGCGCTCGCATTCACCCAGTCACGCAATCCTACGCGCCGCCGGCCCCCCCCCCCCCTCCAAGCAGAAAAGCCAGCAGGATGGTTGCGAGCACGCCCATGACACGCGCCCCGAGCCCGACCCTGAACAGGATGCGGCACCCTCCCTCCCTCTCTCTCTCTCTCTCTCGGAGGAGGAGGCGGAGGCGGAGGCGGAGGCGGAGGCGGAGGCGGAGGAGGAGGAGGAGGAGGAGGAGGAGGAGGCCCGCCTCTGTCCCCGTCTCTCGCCCGCCTCCCAATGGCAGACGGCGCGCGCCGAGCCCGCTCCGTTGGACACCCCCCTTTCTGCACGAGGGGCACGGCCCCCCTCGGTGAGGGTGTCCAGGGCAGAGTCGCACTCCCTGAACTCTTTGTCGCCTTTCGCCCTGTCCTTGGCCCACTTGAGGGGGTCCACGGCGCTGGCATCCTCGATGAAGCGCGCCGTCTTGCCCTTCTTGGCCTGCAGCGTAGACAACTGCGACCACGTCCGGGTCACGAGCTTCGCCGCGTCGAGAGAGCGCCCTTCTTTCTGTCCTTCGCCGAATCGTACTTCGCGTGCAGCTTCTCCGCCAAGTCGGTCAGTTTGCCGACCTTGGTCCTCAGCGACGTGTGAGACGAAATCCATTTCACCTTCTCCGCCGTTGCTTGCAAGATGGCGTCGGCCACGCATCTGCGACGCCGCATTCCCAGGATGGGCCCAGGCAGAAGAATCGTTCCAGCGCGCGCGGCCGGAACCAAGCTGAGCCCCCTGAGCACTCCGAGAAAGCAGGGCCAAAGCGGCGCAGTTCAACGCAATCCCCAGCCTCGCGCAACTTCTTGTCTTCGGGCTTCTCGTCCTCGATCGCCTTGGGGACCTTCGCCTTCTTCGCCTTCATTGTGGAAGGGCTGCTCGACGAAGTCGTCGTCCATGAGAGCGGTCGAGTCGTTGACCTCTCCAGCGTCGACCTTGTCCTTCGCGCCCTTGACGGTGATGGCCTTCTTGCGCTCGGATACGTGGTTGTCCACCGTCCTCTTTGAGAAGTCGTACTGCAGCTCGCCGCTCTTGGCCAAAGCAGGCTTCTCTGAAGGCCTGGTGGGGCAGCCCTCCACGATGTCGCACAGCTTCTGCATAGGCGCCTCGTTCTCTGGGTTGCACGGGAACTTCTCCGAGTCAGCGACCTCCCAGATGTGGAGCCATCCGCTCTTGATCGCCTTCTGGCTCCTACTCGTCAGGGGCTGCTCTTCGATCTGTTTGAAAAATGACCCAGTCTTGTCCAGCGCCAGCTTGACGGCCAAGGAACGTTTCGCGTCGTAGCTCTTGGTGTTCTTCCACTCCTGGAGGGGGAACTCCCAACCGTCCTTGGCCAAGCGCTTCAAGTGGTCCGTGACTGCTTGCGCCCCTGCCTGCCACAGGGGTTGCCCTGGCTTTAGATCGGCCAGGCGGTCCAAACCCTTCTTCTCTGCGTCGGTCTTCTCGTGCGGCACCACTGCCGTCGCCGGAGCTGCAGCCGGCCTCCTCATCGTTGCGCTCTGGGGGGGTCTTGCGGGGCACCTTCTTTGCCATGGTCGGTGGCCCAGCGCAGGTATGGACTGTAGGAAACCTGAACGCGCCAGCTCGGGGCGAAAAGGCTGCGCGGAAGGCCGCAGCGGGGTCGCCGAGACGCCGTGCGGGATCCCGAGGGCCAGAGTTTCAGAAGAGCTTCAGATCTGAAACTTCAACGCTGGATGACACAAATGTGCATTTCGCATGGAACTGTCAGTGAAAACCCATGTTTCTCATCGCGGAGCGCGCTGTCTGAATTACTACAGAGTTTCAGGTAGTTTCAGGCGCCGACTGCGCCCTGGGAGGAGGGAGGAGGGAGGGCGGGGGGGAGGGGGAGAGGGGGAGACCGATGCACGTTGCTCACAGAAGCCGCCAGGAACTCCATGGCAGCGCAAGTGTCCACATATCAATGGGTCGTAGCGTGATGGAGACATGCAAGCGTGGGCTGAGATCTACACAGCAAAGACGCGTACTCTGGCGCCTACTGAGCCCTACGGCCTAAACCCATTCGCCACTGCATTCTTCAGCGACCTGTATGAGACTCCGCCAGGCGACGTCCATATATTGTATGTCTGGCCCCTCTTGCGATCCGCGCCGCCCCTCGTGATGGTCTTGACCGTCCACTGGCGCGAGGTGGCAGCTGGCCTCCGAAGAACGGACGATGCTGCTGGCCTCCGAAGAGTTGTTGCCCTCGCTGCCGCGGGCCTCTGGAATGTTGCAGTCCTCGAGGCTGCACCACCTTTCCCGTTTGCCACTGCGTTGATGCGCTGCGCATGGCGATGGCTTGCACTCCCACTCGCCCCTCCCACTAGTCACCGAAATCAAAAGGCTGCGTTTTTGCCCTGGTCTGGCGGGGCCCCGCCCGCGTGGCCTCGAGGGCCGTTTCGTGTGGAGAAGCCGTTTCTTTGGGCAATGCAACTTTCCTCGTGTTTGGGGGTATCCAATAATGTGCCCTGGGACCCTGGGACACTGGGGCCAGCCATCGCCAGTCGCAGACCAGCGCAACGCAGGTGCAAACCTGAGCGTGGTAAATAATCTAACCACGGGACCTCTGTGATCCACTTCGCGCTGCCCTCCCGCTCGTCGAACAGGAACTCGCACGCGACCATGCCCGAGATTGCGTCGCAATGCGCTGCGTCAGCTTGCTGTGCGCTCCCGTCCTGCAACGTAGCCATACCGGTACTTGTGGCATGATCCCAGTAGAACACTGGCTGGAAAGATGCACCCATATCGTCGGCGCCGTCAGCATGCAGGGGCGGTTGCTGAGCTCCGGGTCCGGAGCTTTTCGCCTGGTCGTCGCCATGCTTGCGAACCGCACCTAGGACCGCGCAATCGCCCTCGTCGCAGTCTACCGTGTCGTCCTCTGAATCGTTATCACACTCCCGAAGCAACGACTTCGTGGCCTTTTTCATGCTCGATCCGCTGAGCGAGCCTTTAGCTGTTGAGCCTGGGATGGTTCGGCCAGCGGGCGGCGGCGAGGGCGATGGACTGAGCGTTGTCGGCGCTTCCCCACAGGCTTGGACGAAGCCAAGAAGCTAAGACTGCAAACGTGAGCCTGTGCTGCAATTCCCTCTGGTCCTCTGGATGTCAATCTGCATACGTTTGATCGCGTATGCCTCTGCTTTAGGGTCCTTGACAATGCCGCCGACCTTTTCACTGCTGTACAGTTTGACGCCTGCCTCGAGCGTGTCTTCGTTGAAGATCTTTGTGTATTTGAACATTGCCCGCAATAAGTCACAATGCCACTGAAGGCAGTCTTTGTCTGTCTCGTTTGTGAGCTCTTTCTCTTTTTCCTCGTCGTCGCTACCCTTTCCAACCGCCTTGAATTTGTAGTCAATCAACTTGCCATTCTCTTGGCATCTTTTGACAGCCGAGCCTCGAATATGTGTTGACAGAATGTCGCAAACTAGATCGGGTGTAAACGTAGATTGTTGGGTGCTTCTCCCCATGGCCGGTGATTATGAAGGTTCGGAATCAAATCAACGTGGAGCCAACCTTTGAGCCATAAATGGCGCGCGGTATACGCAACATCAGCAGCAACAGTATCATCACATGTGCCGAATCCCGTACAAGAGTTTCGCCCGAACGCCCCCCCCCCCTCGCGGAGCCACGTGGTACACAAGATATACTATGGTCCTGCGCTCCCGAGGCCGCGATCCCTCCTCGAAACAGATTCTTCCGCGCTCGCAAGGCCACGACCCATTGAAACAGTATATGGAAGCGGGTTTCCAGGGCATACTACATGCTTCTCATGGGAGTAGCCTCTGTACCACACCACTATGCCAACATGACTTCAGGACCAGTCCTGTTCTAGATGGCCTCCAAGACGGCGCAATATTGCCCAAGTGGTGGTACCAATAAGATGGCCACCTTGAGCCCAAGATGGGGGGGTCGAACGAAGGAGCAAGTGGAGTCTTGCTTGTCTTTACGGTTGGATGGGAGGAGGAGGGGTGTAGTAGAAGTTGGGAGGAGGGGGAAGGAGCATGAGCAGGCAGGAGAAGCACGGAAGAGGGAAAGGAAGACGGAGGCGTGCGGGAGGGGACAGGGGGGTGGAAGGACTGAGGAAGGCAAGCATGTAAACCTACGTTCTCGCTCTTGCCTGTGATTGGAGGGCGGAGTAAGGAGGCCATCTTGGAGCCGTCCCTCTCCGTCTTCTTCCCTCCTCTTGCTCTCTCCCTCCTCCTCCTCCTCCTCCTCCTCCTCCTCCTCCTCCTCCTCCTCCTCGTCATCCTCACTCACCCGTATTGCTATTCGTCATGGTTTTGGCGAAAACGAAAGCATGGGAAGAAGGATGGAACGCAGATAGCGGAAGTCCCTAGTGTCTGTGTGGTGCATTCTCAGGGGTCCAAGAGCAATTTATTACAACATGTGAGCCCACACGGGGGGTCAAGTTGAAGGTTCAAGTTGAAGGGTGCCGTGCCACCCGTCTTGGATGGGTTGACCAATCCAGTAAGTTAATTACTGAATTACTGAATTGTTGAATTCGTCGGAGGTCTAGTGAATTCCTTGATTGACGAATCACTGCGTTACTGCAGTACTGCATCGTTGAATTACTGGGTTGTTGAACTACTGCAATACAAGGTCACCGTGCAATTGAATTACTGAGTTAACTCAATCCGGAAATTCACAGTACGCCGCAAAGAAAAGCAGTACTGTAAAGATACATTGTTGTTTTTGTTCTCCACCCCCCTCACCCTGTCGCTAGTTCCACGCATCGCTCCTCGTTGCCTCCTGCCTGTTTCTCCCTCTCCTGTTGCTTCCCTCATCCTTACTCCTCCCCCCTCGAACCGCAGAGAAAAGCAAGAATATAATATTACATTATTGCGTTCATCCTCCCCCCTTTCGCCCACCAGTCGCACCAGGTGCTCCAAGCACACCATTCACACCAGGCGGGCACCATGCACGCCAGGCACACCAGTGCACACCAGGGAACACCAAGCACACCAGGGCACACCACTGGGCACACCAGGCGTACCAAGCACACCCAAGCATACCCAAGCATTCCAGGCACACCCATACGCCAGGCATACTAGAGCGCCGCGGGCACGCAGCGCCACTCCAGCGCTGTGGAGGAGGAAAGCTTGCGTTTTTTTTATTTAAGAAGATCACAAGTTTTTTCTCCAAGCTTGTCTGCAAAATACGCCCCACCAGCACACGGAAACACACACAGACCCTGTGTACAAATCGCGTGCATGTCTCCGCGTGTGCGTGTGTGTCTGTGCGTTTGTGTGCCTGGTGCGCTGGTGGTGTGCCCGCGGCGAGCAGCCCGGGCGTCCTGAGCGCGCGTACGTTCTCACCAGTCAAGGCCTGGTAAAGCTGTCAGCCTCGCAAAGCGAAGCGGATACCTTAAACACATGGGCGTGGCAAGTGGTTTCGCGGCGTCAATGTGCAGAGGCCGCAAAAACGTTTTTCAACATTTGCGAGCGCTTCCTGCTTCAGAAAAACGGAAAATTGCGAAACTGATGATACGAAATCATTATTGGGAATTGTTGTCGCTTCGCGAATCCCCACCAGCCCGTCCAGAAACGATGCCCAGAGGAATTGCCTCGATCAGAGAAGTGGGCAGCACACAGAGGAAGCCATTATGAGACATCTTGGGATATCTTGAGCCATCTTGGAGGTCATTTTGGGCTCTCCCAGACGCTCTTGGAGTCATCTTAATCCGTGCCCCCCCCCAAGAGGCCTCCATGTGGCTAAAACCTGTGTAGAATCAATGATTAGGCATTCTCGCCGAGGCCTCTTGGAGCATCTTGGGTGCATCTGGGGGGGCTCTTGGGGCCTCTTGGGGGTCTCTTGGGGGCCTCCGGGGGGCCTCTTGGGGGCCTCTTGGGGCCATTTTGGGGCCATCTTGGGACCTCTTGGGGCTTCCTGGGCGCTTCTTGGGGCCATCTTGGAAGAGATCGATCAAACAAGAGGGGGGGTTCAATTAGCGCCCCCCCTCGGAAGCCCCGAAGAGGCCAAAATCGTCCCAAAACCTAAGGAAAATCAATGATTTTTGCTTTCTCGCCTTTTCGCTTCCGGACGCTCTAACTACCCGCGGCCCCCCCCGTCCAGGTCCAGGGGAGGGGGTAGGGGGAGGGGTAAACCCCTCCCCAAGGGGGAAGAGGGAGGGGTGGAAGAGGATCTGTTCTAGACCACCTACGCCCAGAGGGCTGGTGGGATTTGTCCAGAATGTTGTGCGAACTCCCCCCTCGCCGACCTTTCCCTGTCACTCCTCACAATACCCCTCATCATCATGCTGCTCCTCCTCCGTATTCTGCCGAAAAGATGGGTTGATTCCCGCCTCCCAGATCAATCTCCGGGAGGGCCTCAAGGGCGAGACAGGGTCAGTCCCATTGCCTCCGGAAATCAAAACACCCTTGAGGCAGAACCCCTCTCCACTCTACCGCAGCCCCAACGGGCAAGTGGCGCGTGAAGACATTAGCAAGCCTGGGAATAATGGAAGATAGCAAGCTACAACATTCAAGTACACAGGTAGAGCAAAAACGAAGCGCGCATAGAAAACGAGCCACTGTTAAAAGATGCATGCGATAAAAGGAGACACCCCAAAGCCATTGCCAGCAAGACCGTTCGGCCAATCACCCTGATGATTTGAATTATGTTTGCTCGCCAGTGGATAATTACGATGCCAAAGAGGCATGACTGGAAATACAGTCAAAAACAATGCTTCAAGTGCAGGAAATGCTCTGTCTCAGCGAGGGTTTTTCCCGACGACATGATTTTGTTCTTTTGCCGGCTCGATTTTCTGAACGCCGGGCTGAAAACTATATTGCGGTCTGAGTCTGGAAAACTGAACTGCTAGGAGGTGGTTTTGCACTTGCCGGGTATCTGTGGCACTAAACGGCCCGCTTTCGCTACCAATCCGGCTGCTTCCAGCACTTCGGCTGAGAAACAAGACTTCCACCCGATAAACAACACTTGCAGACGCAATCGGATGATCTGGGTACCAAAAGCCTCCACGCCGGCACGGCTCCAAGACACCAGCCAGCGACCTCGCGCCCTCTCAGATATGAACCCGCGCGTTCCGCCCCTATGCCAAGCAGGGAACGGAAAGAGCGAGGCACGCGTGATGACGCTCTAGTGCGGGGCGAAGCCCTACAGGGAGGGGCCCAGGGGAGAGGGGCGAGGCGCGGGGACACCGGATGTAATGGCCGCCCGGGGGCCGTGTTTCCCTCGTATTTTTTCGAGTGGAGCGGCCCGCGGGCGCCTTCCATGGCCCGTTTCCTCATATTTGTGTTTTGAGCGACGCGACTCAGGGGCCCCAAGACGGCCCAAGAGGGCACCGACACACGACCGAAAGACGGCCCCGAGAGAGCCTCAGATGGCCTCCAGAGGGTGCAAGAGAGCCTCGAGAGAGCTCCAGAGGCCCTCCAAAGGGCCCTCAAGAGGGCCTCAGGAGCCCAAAAGCATTGATCTCCCCAAGGTTTTTTTCAGGTTTTTCGGGCTCTCGCCTTTTCGGGCACAGACGGGCCCAACACGGCCCACGAGGCCCCAAAGCTCGTCCCAAGACGGCCCCAGAGGCCCCCCAAACGGGCCGAAAACGGTCCAAGAGGGCCCCCAGACGGCACAAGAGGGCCCCAAGACGGCCCAAGAGGGCACCCAAAAAGATCCCCAAGAAAGAGACCCAGAGACGCCACGTAAAAGAGCGATCGGTAACACAATAAGCTCTTCACACCAAGGCTCCCAACAGCGAACGGTGACTTGACAAACTCGTAGCACTGAGGATCCCAAGAGCAAACGGTGTCGTAAACAACTCTCAACACCAAGGCTCCCAAGAGCGGCCCAATGGCCCCAAAACGGCCCAGGAGGCCCCTTAACGGCCCAAGAGAGCACCAAGACAGGCCCAAGAGAGCGTCCTATGGTCTCCAGAGAGCCTCAAGACGGCACCAGAGGCCTTCCAGAGGGCCCCCGAGAGGGCCCCCAGGGGCAAATTACCTTGGCGACGTACCCACCCCCTGCGCAATTCGGGGCAGGAGTAGCTTGGGAGATTCGACGAGAAGGTGGCGACGTGACATGGACGCATATACTTCTGCGAGCGGCATTCGGAAGGTTCGCAGGTCCCCAGTCGAGGGGCAAACGACGAGTACTTAAGTGAACCCCTGAGTCACTAAGGAAGACGCAAGGTCCAAAAGGAGACTGTGGGCACGGGGTTTGAAACGTCGGCGGGGCAGCATCAACATGACATGGCCGCCCATGGACGGCGAGGTCCCGATCAGGTCCGCGCAGTGCCTCACTCCGGTGGACCCACCAGCGGCCTTCGAAACTGGCGAACCACAGCAGCCCTCGAAAGTGGCGACAATTTCGCAGATCGCAGCCCCCCAGGGACGGCGAAGTCTCGCTCAGGTTTGCGCGGTGCCTCACTCCGCTGGACCCATCAGCAGCCTTCGAAAGTGCGCCAGTTTCGCAGATCGCGGCCCCCCAGGGACGGCGAGGTCTCGCTCAGGTCTGCGCGGTGCCTCGCTCCGCTGGACCCACCAGCAGCCTTCGAAATTGGCGACAGATTCACAGGTCGCAGCCCCCCAGGGACGGCGAGGTCTCGCTCAGGTTTGCGCGGTGCCTCATTCCGCTGGACCCACCAGCAGCCTTCGAAAGTGGCAACAGTTTCGCAGATCGCAGCCCCCGAGGGACGGCGAGGTCTACGTCAGGTTTGTGCGGAGCCTCGCTCCGCTGGACCCACCAGCAGTCCTCGAAAGTGGCGACAGTTTCGCAGATCGCAGCCCTACGGACGGCGAGGGCTCAGGTCTGCGCGGTACCTCATTCAGCTGGACCCACCAGCAGCCCTCGAAAGTGGCGACAATTTCGCAGATCGCAGCCCCCGAGGGACGGCGAGGTCTCGCTCAGGTCTGCGCGGTGCCTCACTCCGCTGGACCCACCAGCAGACTTCGAAAGTGGTGGCAGTTTCGCAGATCGCCGCACCCCGCCCCCCAGGGACGGCGAGGTCTACCTCAGGCTTGCGCGGTGCCTCGCTCCGCTGGACCCACCAGCAGCCCTCGAAAGTGGGGACAGATTCGCAGATCGCAGCCCACCAGGGACGGCGAGGTCTACCTCAGGTCTGCGCGGTGCCCCACTCCGCTGGACCACCAGCAGGCCTCGAAAGTGGTGCCAGCTTTGTAGATCGCAACCCTCATCGACGGTGAAGAGAGGGCAGGAGGAGGGAGGAGGCGGGAGGAAGGACGCGCGAGCAGTGCTCTATTCATTACCCTGGCGACGTATCCAACCCCTGCGCAATGCGGGGCAGGAGTAGCTTGGGAGATTCGACGAGAAGGCTGCGACGTGACATGGAGGCACATACTGCTACGAGCGGCATTCGGAAGGTTCGCAGGTCCCCAGTCAAGGGGAAAACGATGAGTAACTAAGTGAACCCCTGAGTCGCTAAGGAAGACGCAAGGTCCAAAAGGAGACTGTGAGCAAGGGGCTTGAAACGCCGGCGGGACAGCAACAACATGAGATGGCCGTCCAGTCCGCACAGTGCCTCACCCCGCTGGACCCACCAGCAGCCTTCGCAACTGGCGAGCCCACCAGCAGCCCTCGAACGTGGCAATTTCGCAGATCGCAGCCCCCCAGGGACGGCGAGGCCTCGCTCAGGTCTGCGCGGTGCCTCACCCCGCTGGACCCACCAGCAGCCTTCGAAAGTGACGACAGTTTCGCAGATCGCAGCCCCCCAGGGACGGCGAGGTCTACCTCAGGTCTGCGCGGTGCCTCACTCCGCTGGACCCACCAGCAGCCCTCGAAAGTGGCGACAATTTCGCAGATCGCAGCCCCCTACAACCCTCGTCGAAATTGAACGCAAGTTTTTCCCGCCCCCGTCGCCCCCAAATTTCAATGTTCATCGACAGGCGCATCGCGTCCGGCGGGGTCCGAAGAAAATCTCGTTGTCGCTGGCGTCGGCGTGAACATTGAAATTGGGGGTCGGGGGCGCCGCCAGGTCGCGGCTAAAACTTGCGTTCAATTTCGACGAGGGGTGTAGGGACGGCGAGGTCTACCTCAGGTCTGCGCGGTGCCTCGCTCCGCTGGACCCGCCAGCAGCCCTCGAAAGTGGCAACAGCTTCGCAGATCGCAGACCCCCAGGGACGGCGAAGTCTCGCTCAGGGTTTGCGCGGTGCCTCACTCCGCTGGACCCACCAGCAGTCCTCGAAAGTGGCGACTATGTCGCAGATCGCAGCCCCCCAGGGACGGCGAGGTCTCGCTCAGGTCTGCGCGGTGCCTCACTCCGCTGGACCCACCAGCAGCCCTCGAAAGTGGCGACATTTTCGCAGATCGCCGCGCCCCCCCCTAGGGACGGCGAGGTCTCGCTCAGGTCTGCGCGGTGCCTCGCTCCGCTGGACCCACCAGCAGCCCTCGAAAGTGGTGACAGTTTCGCAGGTCGCAGACCCCCAGGGACGGTGAGGTATACCTCAGGTTTGCGCGGTGCCTCACTCCGCTGGACCCACCAGCAGCCCTCGAAAGTGGCGACAATTTCGCAGATCGCAGCCCCCCTAGGGACGGTGAGGTATACCTCAGGTTTTCGCGGTGCTTCACTCCGCTGGACCCACCAGCAGCCCTCGAAAGTGGCGACAGTTTCGCAGATCGCAGCCCCCTAGGGACGGCGAAGAGAGGGCAGCAGGAGGGAAAAGGCGGGAGGATGGACGCACGAGCAGTGATCTAGTCAAAAGAGTACCCAACCAATGAGGGGCGGGAAAAACGAATACCCAACCAAGGAGGGTTGGGAAAACCATTGATTTATCGCTGATTTTTCCAGGTTTTGGGTTCTCCCTCTTCGGGCCAGGAACTCCCTAAAACTCCCCAAGAGGCTCCAAAGATCGTCCCAAGGCGGCCCAAGAGGCTCCCGAAAGGGCCCGAAAACGGTCCAAGAGGGCTCCAAGACGGCCCCAGAGGGGCCCAAGACGGTCCCGAGAGATTCCCAAGAGAGCCCAAAGAGGCTCCCAAGAGGGCCCCACCCCCGAGAGAGCCCCAAGACGGCCAATGGCCTCCAAGACGCCCCAAGACGGCCCAAAATGGCACCAAGACGGCCCAAAATTCATTCAAAAGGGCTCCCAAAGGGTTCCAAAAGAGCCCCAAGAAGACCCCAACGAGGCCCAAGAGACGCTCAAGAACACCATGGCTCCCATCAGCGAGCGGTGACGTAACAAGCTCTTGACACCAAGGCTCCCCAGAGCGCGGTGACGTACACATCTCGTCACACCAAAGTTTCCAAGAGCCAGCGGCACCGTAACAGTCTGTGTGCACCAGGACTCCCAACGGAGACCGGCGACGCAACGAGCTCTTCACACCAATGCTCCCAAGAGCGAACGGTCCCACGAGACCTCTCGGGCAACTTCCTGAGGCGCTCTTTACGTTCCCGTGCTGGCCCAGGTGGAATGGCATTCGGCCCCTCCCGCCACCGTGCTTGGGTTGTGGGTACGAAGCCTGTTGGATGTCCGTTGGGATCTCGTAGGGGCCTCTCGGGGGCCTCTGGAAGGCAGTTTTTGGGGCCTCTTGGGGGCGGTTTTCTTGGGGCCACTGTTGGGCCTCTTGGGCCGTCTTGAAGTGTCGGAAAGCCGAACACGCGAGAACGCCACAATCCTTCAAAAGCTTGTTTCGAAAAATCAATGGTTTTTGCCTCTTGGGGCCCTCGTGGGAGGCTTCTTGGAGGCCTCTTGTGGCGTCTTGGAGGCCTCTTCGGCTATCTTGAGGCCGTCTCGAGTGTTTTGCAGCGATCTTGGGGCGACTTGGGGCCCGCTTTGACCATTTAGGGAGCCGGTTGGAGCCATCTGGGCTCGTTTGGGGGCCCTCCTGGGCGGGGTATGCCGACGCGAGCGGTTCGGGCGGACCCCGCGAATGCCCGGGAAACGATTGGTCCGGGCCTTTTCGAAATTCACAGTTCTGGCTGCAGCAGCAGCAGCACAGCCCTCTCAGTGCTGCATGAGCCCTGGGGCGGTGGCGGATATACACAGACACCCTACAGCGGATTGCTCCTAGGCCTAGCGGAAAAGCGGTGGTGTAGAAATCACCACTGAGAGCCAGCAGTACACCGCCACCCTCCCTGAAGTTACAGGCATAATTCGTCAGCGGGCGTCTGTGTATATACTTCCTCCTCCTCCCCCTCCTCCTCCTCCTCCTCCTCCTCCTCCTCCCTGAAGTTGCAGGCATAAGTATCCTCCTCCTCCTCCTCCTCCTCCTCCTCCTCCTCCTCCTCCTCCTCCTCCTCCTCCTCCCTCCTCCTCCGTACTTAGCCGTTCGGCTCCAGCCGCAACCTGCCCCGGGCATCCGAGCGAGCCTCCGCCCAGGCCCCCCACACGCCGCCCTGAGGCGCTCCCTCGGAGCCCCTGCCCGCCGAGCAGAGACCATGGCCTCGCGCGCTCTCGCCATGCTCGGCTGCACCAGCGGCGCCGCCGCCTTCGTGGCCCCCGGCGGCCCGCAGCCCGCGCCGGCGCTCCGCGCCGCCGCCACGCCGCCGCCGGCGCCGGCGGCGCCGCCCGCGGCCGCGGCGGCGGCGGGGCCCTGGGCGGCGGCGCCCCTCGCGGGCGTGGGCGCCGGGCTCGCGGCGGCGGCGGGCCGGCGCAGGGCCGCGCGCAGGGCGCGGGGCGGCGCCTTCGACCCCTCCGAGCAGGTGGGCGCCACCGCGCCCCTGGGCTACTGGGACCCCGCGGGCTTCTGCAGCGACGGCAAGGATCGGAGCGGAAGAACACGGCACTAGACCACGTCATCTTTGGGGGCGCGCCGCGCGGATTTGTCTTGGATCCGCGCTGGCCCCCCCCCCCCTCCGCGGCGCCCCTCCGGCGCCGCCCCTGGCGCGCTCCGCGCGCCAGGGTGGGTGGTCCAGCGCAGATCCAAGAACTCCGCGCGGAGCGCCAACAGTTTATGTTTGTGTCGTTTTTCTTGTTCCAAAGGAGGAGACCTTCGACGACCTGCGCGGGAAGGAGCTGAAGCACGGGCGCGTGGCCATGATGGCGATCATCGGCTTCCTGGGCACCGGCGCGGGCTGGCGCTTCCCGTGGACCGAGGGCGTGCCCGACGGGGTGGCCGCCCTGCAGAACGGCGGCGGCCCGTTCCTCGGCATCTTCTTCCTCATATTCGGGTTCTTCGAGCTGAAGATCATGGACGACCTCGAGAAGGGCAACAAGCCGGGCAACTTCGGCGACCCGTTCAAGATGGCCTCGACCGGCCTGCTGGGAGGGTACGACGAGAACTGGCGCAATTTCGAGCTGAACAACAGCCGCATGGCGATGATCGGCGTGATCGGCACCATCGTAGCCAGCGCCTACACGAACCTGGACGTTTACGCGCAGTGGCAAGGAGGCAAGGAGGCTTCCATCGCTTTCCTCAAGCTGACCCTGCCCTACTCTCCGTGAGTGCCGAGGGGCAGGCCAGCGATTTGTTCAAGGCATGGCGGCGATTTTTTTAGGCATGGCTTCACCCACACTGAGTGTTGGAGCCTTTGCCCTGAATTTTCCCCCTTCAGGCCCCATGCAACCATCCACCCCCTCTCAAGTCTCCTCCTTCTCTTCCCTGTCCTCCTCGTCCAGCTCCTGCCTCCTCCTCCTCCTCCTCCTCCTCCTCTTCCCCTCCTCTTCCTCCTCCTCCTCCTCCCTCCTCCTCCCTCCTCCTCCTCTTCCTCCTCCTCCTCCTCCTCCTCCTCCCTCCTCCTCCTCCTCCTCCTCCTCCTCCTCACTCCCTCCTCCTCCTCCTCCTCCTCCTCCTCCTCCTCCACCTCCTCCCCCTCCTCCTCCTTCTCCTCTTCTCTCCTTCTCCTCCGCCTCCTCCTCCTCCTCCTCCTCCTCCTCCTCCTCCTCCTCCTCCTCCCCTCCTCCCCCTCCTCCCCCTCCTCCCCCTCCGCCTCTCCCTCCTCCTCCCCGACCGCATGGTGGGTGGGGGGTGGGCTCTGCCCCCCCCCCCTCTCCGCGGCGCGCCGCCCCTCACAGGAGCCGCACGGAGCGGCCGCGGATTGTGACGCCACTCTCACCCCTTTGGTTACACCGGTGCGAATCGAAACGATCACCGCGTCTGAACTCGGGGGCGGCAAAGAGGGGGGTGATGACTAGGGGGGGGGGATATCGTGGCGTGGGCCATGATAACTATTCCCCCAGAGTTCATGCCGCCTCTTCTGATTTCATCGCGTCCCTGGCCCCCTTGGGCCGCGCACGTGGCGCCGGCCATAATTTGCACCCCCCCTCTTGGACGCCCCCCTCTTGGCCGCCCCCGATGAGCGCTCGTGCTTGCAAACAGCAGCAGCGCACACGTGAGAGCAAGGGTCGCGCAGCAGGAGCGCGGAGGGCAGAGAGAGAGGGAGACGGGCGAGCGGCGAGGCACGCAAGGGCATGGAGGAGCGCACAGCTGCAGGGTGATCCCGATAACTCCTTCCTCCCGCTCGTGCTCCTTGCTTCTGCTGCAGCTCCTCACTCCTCCTCACTCCTCCTCCTCCTCCTCCTCCTCCTCCTCCTCCTCCTCCTCCTCCTCCTCCTCCTCCCTCCTCCTCCGTACTTAGCCGTTTGGCTCCAGCCGCAACCTGCCCCGGGCATCCGAGCGAGCCTCCGCCCAGGCCCCCCACACGCCGCCCTGAGGCGCTCCCTCGGAGCCCCTGCCCGCCGAGCAGAGACCATGGCCTCGCGCGCTCTCGCCATGCTCGGCTGCACCAGCGGCGCCGCCGCCTTCGTGGCCCCCGGCGGCCCGCAGCCCGCGCCGGCGCTCCGCGCCGCCGCCACGCCGCCGCCGGCGCCGGCGGCGCGGCGCCGCCGCGGCCGCGGCGGCGGCGGGGCCCTGGGCGGCGGCGCCCCTCGCGGGCGTGGGCGCCGGGCTCGCGGCGGCGGCGGGCCGGCGCAGGGCCGCGCGCAGGGCGCGGGGCGGCGCCTTCGACCCCTCCGAGCAGGTGGGCGCCACCGCGCCCCTGGGCTACTGGGACCCCGCGGGCTTCTGCAGCGACGGCAAGGATCGGAGCGGAAGAACACGGCACTAGACCACGTCATCTTTGGGGGCGCGCCGCGCGGATTTGTCTTGGATCCGCGCTGGCCCCCCCCCCCCTCCGCGCGGCGGCCCCTCCGGCGCCGCCCCTGGCGCGCTCCGTCGCCGCCAGGGTGGGTGGTCCACGCAGAATCCAAGAACTCCGCGCGGAGCGCCAACCGTTTATGTTGTGTTCGTTTCCTGGTCCAAAGCGAGGAGACCTTCGCGCTCAGCAATCAGACCCTCGCCCGCGGGAAGGAGCTAAGCACGAAGAGGGCGCGTGGCCATGATGGCGATCATCGGCTTCCTGGGCACCGGCGCGGGCTGGCGCTTCCCGTGGACCGAGGGCGTGCCCGACGGGGTGGCCGCCCTGCAGAACGGCGGCGGCCCGTTCCTCGGCATCTTCTTCCTCATATTCGGGTTCTTCGAGCTGAAGATCATGGACGACCTCGAGAAGGGCAACAAGCCGGGCAACTTCGGCGACCCGTTCAAGATGGCCTCGACCGGCCTGCTGGGAGGGTACGACGAGAACTGGCGCAATTTCGAGCTGAACAACAGCCGCATGGCGATGATCGGCGTGATCGGCACCATCGTAGCCAGCGCCTACACGAACCTGGACGTTTACGCGCAGTGGCAAGGAGGCAAGGAGGCTTCCATCGCTTTCCTCAAGCTGACCCTGCCCTACTCTCCGTGAGTGCCGAGGGGCAGGCCAGCGATTTGTTCAAGGCATGGCGGCGATTTTTTTAGGCATGGCTTCACCCACACTGAGTGTTGGAGCCTTTGCCCTGAATTTTCCCCCTTCAGGCCCCATGCAACCATCCACCCCCTCTCAAGTCTCCTCCTTCTCTTCCCTGTCCTCCTCGTCCAGCTCCTGCCTCCTCCTCCTCCTCCTCCTCCTCCTCTCCTCCTCCTCCTCTTCGCCCTCCTCCTCCTCCTCCCTCCTCCTCCCTCCTCCTCCTCTCCTCCTCCTCTCCTCCTCCTCCTCACTCCTGCTCCTCCTCCTTCCTCCTCTCTCCTCCTCCCTCCTCTCCTCCTCCTCCTCCTCCTCCTCCTCCTCCTCCCACCTCCTCCCCCTCCTCCTCCTTCTTCCTCCTCCTACCTCCTCCTCTACCTCCTCCTCCTTCTCCCTCCTGCTCCTCCTCTCCCCTCCTCCCTCCTCCTCCTCCGCCTCCTATCACTCCTCCCCCTCCTCCCCCTCCTCCCCCTCCTCCCCCTCCGCCTCTCCCTCCTCCTCCCCGACCGCATGGTGGGTGGGGGGTGGGCTCTGCCCCCCCCCCCTCTCCGCGGCGCGCCGCCCCTCACAGGAGCCGCACGGAGCGGCCGCGGATTGTGACGCCACTCTCACCCCTTTGGTTACACCGGTGCGAATCGAAACGATCACCGCGTCTGAACTCGGGGGCGGCAAAGAGGGGGGTGATGACTAGGGGGGGGGGATATCGTGGCGTGGGCCATGATAACTATTCCCCCAGAGTTCATGCCGCCTCTTCTGATTTCATCGCGTCCCTGGCCCCCTTGGGCCGCGCACGTGGCGCCGGCCATAATTTGCACCCCCCCTCTTGGACGCCCCCCTCTTGGCCGCCCCCGATGAGCGCTCGTGCTTGCAAACAGCAGCAGCGCACACGTGAGAGCAAGGGTCGCGCAGCAGGAGCGCGGAGGGCAGAGAGAGAGGGAGACGGGCGAGCGGCGAGGCACGCAAGGGCATGGAGGAGCGCACAGCTGCAGGGTGATCCCGATAACTCCTTCCTCCCGCTCGTGCTCCTTGCTTCTGCTGCAGCTCCTCACTCCTCCTCACTCCTCCTCCTCCTCCTCCTCCTC